>JAOEHI010054027.1:0-14493 GCA_025447815.1 Percopsis transmontana | reverse complement strand
GGGGGGGGGGGGGGGGGGGGGGCCCGCCCCCCCCCGCGACTCGCCGATACGTCTGAGAGACCCTACCCCACACACACACACACACACACGTCAACCTTCCACCTTCAGGCCCATAAACCCGTCTCCGTGCGTCTGTGTGTTGTTCTTGCCAGGCGTTGCCTTCTTGCCTGCCTCCATCTCCTACCTTATTGGAACACACATCTTTGGCACGTTGGCACACCGGATGGGAAGGTAGGACATGTCCTTATCTATGGTCTATCTCTCTCTCTCTCTCTTTCTCTCACTCTGTGGAGCTTTAAATGAGTTTTTCCTCTGGGTATTGGAAGGTGAGTTTTATTGAAAACTGTTTTAAAGTCAGAGCACCAACATTGATAATGCATCAATGAGACTGTGAAGTCTTTATAACATTATTGTGTACCACAATTTAATTAGGTACAATAAAATCATGTTTATGTAATTGTAAATTGTCCCGTCAGAGTTGAATAATATCACTAAATATTTAGTCTGACAACAAGGTAACAACCAGGTTAAAGGTCCACTAAGCAATGTTTTAGGCCAACTTATATAGCAAAACATCGCTTACATGCACATATCCCGCCCCTCCCCCTACATCTACACCACTAGGTGTCAGTATAGAGGTGGAAAACTGCCAAGTGAACCTTTAAGTTGAAACAACAAATCCTTTGTTCCATGTATTTGCCATTCTCCTAGGGTACTGTTTATTGCCATAGAAGACCTCATCTGTTTTCCTCTTTTTCTTCTTCTAAAGTTTACTGTTCTGATGGCTTTTTATGGCTTTAGACAGAGACAATGGGCCGCTGGTTAGCTGTGATTGGCAGACACTGATCATCTCTCTCTCTGTATCTCTCTTTGTCTCTCTCTCTCTCTCTCCCCCCAAGATGGCTGTGTGCTCTTATTGGAATGGTTCTGGTGGGAGTGAGTGTGATATGTGTAAGTATATATAGGCTACTGGTTAAAAAGGTTAAATGCACTTGTTTCTTCTGGCATTTATGCTTATCCATGCATATTACATGTGTCCCATATGACATATCACATGATAGAACACCTATCTAACCTAACTCTAACCGCTTAACCTGACCCTTTTAGCTTGAGGTGACGTGACCAAGAATTAACATCTCAATATTTTCACACGTTTTTCAATTATTTTTGACAAGGCAGTTGAATGTGGTACTTAGACGTTAAAATGCATGCAAGTGTTCATTCCCCATATGATGCCAAAGTAAAAGTACTTAATTGGTGCAATTCAGTTGTGAAAGAACTGCTTAAACACAAGCTATTGCAATATGAATGTAGGTACCATTTAAAGTTACTGGGTAAACGTAACTACAGTGTACTAGTAGTTATTGTGTGTTATGATGATCATCTTGGTCTTGAAAGCTCCAACTAAATTATCTTTTTCACTTGTGTGTTTCACTTCATTCATCTGATCTCCTCTTTGCCACCGCTAGGTTCCCTTTGCATCAAACATCTATGGCCTGATTCTTCCCACCTTCGGGGTTGGGTTTGCTATTGGTAAGTCCAATAATGTTTCATACTGTATTAGCTAATGTTTAGAACATCGTTTCCCATTGTTACTGACTCGTGCTGCTAGAAACCGTGTTCGACTCCCAGCTAGAAGGTTGTGGGTTCAAGCCCCAGAGCTGGCTCACCTAAGCATCTTTGAGCAAGATGTCTAACCCCTACCTGCTCCTTGTAACACTTGGTATTGTACACGCATAATCTAAATCAGGGGTTCCCAAACTTCTTTAGCCCTCCACCCCCCAAATAGGGGTAGCAGAGAATTGCGACCCTCACTATCCCCGGTGTTAAAGCATCCAAACATTGTGCACATAATACACAACAGCCTAACAACCATAATATTATTTATAGTAATTTCATATAGGCTAGTAGCAGAATACATCAAAGTAATCTCCATTTATCAACTAATTATGGCTAACATATACTATTTCTAATCGTTTTTACATTTTATTTGATTCATGGAAATCTCCGTGCACACCCCCACTTTGGGACCCCCTGGCACAGGCATGGTAGACTCGTCCATGATGCCTATTATGGGATACCTGGTGGATCTGAGGCACGTGTCCGTCTATGGAAGTGTGTATGCCATTGCTGACGTAGCTTTCTGCATGGGCTTTGCTTTGGGTAAGGCCTTAACACCAACTAAACCAGTGTGGTGCACATTGGCACCTGCTGTACATATGTGACTGCTTTACTGTGCAATGAGCTTCCCTGTATGCTGCTGTTCTAGGCCCGTCTATCGGAGGTTCCATTGCTGAAAGCATTGGCTTCCCCTGGCTAATGACCATTATTGGAATAGTGGACATTCTCTATGCACCGCTTTGCCTGTCTCTCAGAAATCCCCCGGGACAAGAAGAGAAAATAGTGAGAAACACCACAGAAATACACGTTGCATGTTGCATGTATTCTAATTGTATCGTCAACCACTTGCTTACAACAGATAACAAGAGAATAATCAACAATATTACATTCCCTTAATATTATGAATTCTTACACAACTGACCATGGAAATGTCTCCTACTACACCTAACTAACCAATGTCGACCTATTCTTCAGTAAAAATAGACAGTATATATTTATTTTATTTGACAAGAAGGGTCGATGGGCATTTGAATGAAATATTGGTACTAACAACAACCTGCAATGTCTGTTCTCTCCTCAGGCCATTCTGATGGACAGCAACTGTTCGATGAAGACAAAGTCGTACACGCAGGGAACAAGCTTCCAGAGCGACGACATGGACCCAGAGTAATGTTATCAATAACCACGCGCAGGGTTCATGCTCCAGAGGATCTATTTTGTTGTACAAATCAAAAGAACATAGAGGATGAAATGAACCACGGTGAAACATAACAAGCCATTTCTGTGTGAACGTTGCGTCCTGTGTCCTTTGTCCTGTGTCCTGTGTCCTGTGGCGTTGATACTGGATCCTCTCCTTCGTGCCCTGTGGTCACAAGAGTGTTGTTTCTCGCCGATAGCCTTATTCTGACGAAAACAGACGGTCAGAAACAGCAAGAGGAGGCTCAGATAATGCTTCCCTGTGTCTTAATTCAGTGGTTTGCAGACTTTTTGAACCGCAACCCCCAACTCCAAACCACTCCCCCCCACACAAAAAGCTATAAGAAACTACTTCTAAAGCAAGACAAAACACCATTGAAAAAAGTACACACATTTTATTAGAAATAAAAACTAGATTAAAGGATAGTTAATCTAGTTTCCATCCTAGTTTCCATCCAATACCAAAATGTTGTTTCCTATCATTTATAATGGTGTCTATTGTCTATAAAAACAGAACCTTGGAATTAAGGTTTACACTAAAAGCTTTGTTAGACAAGTTCAACCTATGAAGTGATTTGAAGGTGTTCTTCGCTGTGTCACACAGTATTTTGGGTGTTGAAAAAAATACATTAATTTAAAAGGTGGTGATTTATCACTGAGTGACTTCACCTTAGAAAATAAATAATTGTATTGCCAATGCTTGCTCGACTGTTACTGCAGGACAACAGGAGAGCAACACAGCTAATGTGGACTCCGGATGTGTTCTTGCAGCATCATTTTGGCCACCTATGTTTCCTATGGTCTTCACTGCCAATCCCTTTTTTATGAACTTACATCAATGCTGTTTTGACATAATGAAGATAAAAGTATTCCCAACACCCAAAAGTTGGCCTACACAAGAAATCTGATATAATTTTAAAAGCAGTTTTTATTATTTGTGCTAACTCAATAGAATTGAGTTAACAACATGTTTTACCTGGTGTACAGGATAATACTTCCAGGATTGGCCTTTTAACGTCATTCTTTTACTCCGTTTTTGGCAATTGTGATATGATTATCTGATGTCTAAAACACATTTATTAGGACAGAATTAGGATGCAGGACAGCAGAACTGCTTCTGGGGGTCAGCATACCGAGCTCCCAATCAAACTAGGCACCTACGGGTAAATCTAATGGCAATGCTATTCTTTACAATCAATTGAATTGGATAAATTATTCGTCTGCCTGCCGATGACTCTGCTGAAATACATGAATGTCCGTAACATAGGGGCGTTGTCTATGCTCAGTTGAGCCAATGCTTTTATAGCCTATTTGATGTAGTTTATGGGCTTGAACAATGTGCTTTTGCTGTTGTTATTCTCAGTGATCGGATGGTTATAGTTTAATTTAGCTCCCATAGAACGATGTTTTTCTGTCTCTGTATGTGTGTGCGCGTGGTAATCTGTTTTGTTTTGCTTTTTTCGTGATTGGGTGGAGGCTTTTTTTGTTAGACATTGGAACATGGTTGTCTTGGCACAATTGTGCTTTATTCTTTTTACTGCTGAAGTGTAAAAAGGCTAAGTAATGCCTGTATATTTTTAAACTGAAAAAACACACAAATCGGCGCCTATAGTCAAGGAGGTTAAAAACTTTTAAACCCCTTGGTTTAATTTATTATTTAACAGCTTTGATTTCTATTAGTATGTGCAGCACGTTATTAAGCTAGTGTACATCATCAGTATGGAATGTTTACCTTTTGTTATTGTAGAGACATAAATGAAATATTACGATGTTAATATAATAGCCTTTAGAGAGGCTTAAAAACTAATTTTGAAAAAGACTGAACTTCGTATCGCGACCACAAGGACACTTGAATAGGCGACTTTGTCACTTTGTTACGTTGCTTTTACAACAAGCATAGATCATTGCTACTTCTTTAACATGTATTTCCTATTTGAACAGTCTGGTTCTCATAGTAAATACACATTTTATTTTTTTTAACAAATTTCCCTTTATGATCATATGATTCATTCTAGGGCTGTGAAACGATAAAAATAATTAATTGTGGTTAATTGCATGATATTTGTGTAGTTAATTGCTATTAATCCCATTCTTTAATTGTTTAACTTTTTAATTGCTACATTTTTTAATTGCTCAAAAGATTTTTCTACATTAAGAGCATCATCAAAAAGTGCTTTGCGTTACTATTGTGTGGAAAGAAGTCCACATACTGTATATAAGTGGGGTAATGTAAATTTTACGTTAATCATAATTGTTGACCATCATTTTAACTACTGTACTGAGAAAGTGGCACAGGTTTTGACTTGCTTTTTTTCTGGTGACATTCCCATAGAATACCCCCAAAATCACAAGGAGCACCAATCTCATGTTTTTACATTACTTAACATCTCAGATGTCTTAACAGCAAGATCCATGTGAAAACTAGGCAAAACCTGTTTGGTATACTACCCACCTTTAATTATTTGCTTTGGAATTTCTGTCAACTTTTATTCAGATATATATATGCTAATGTTCAGGATAGGTCATGTAATAAAGATTACATGACAGAAAAAAATAGAAATTGCACATACAAAAGCTGGTATGTGCATGTGCCTTCTGATATATACAGTATGTCACAGGATTGTGTCTAAAGTTATCCAATACATACTAAGCTGTACAAAAACTGGTCAAATGTATATTTTGGGCTGGTGATAAGCTGTTTCTCTTGTGAGGTGGCCTGGTATTGTAATATTTGTTGATACAAGCCGAGAATGACGTGTTGACCTTCATTAATTGATGTATACTAAGAATTTGTCGTATGAAAGATTAAAAAAAAAGGTAATTGGAGCTTTCCCTTAGGCTTCACACCGGATAATGTGGTAGTATTTATAATTATTTATATTCATTAAAATGCTATATTATTTAGAAACTACACCATGCAGTAAAACCTAAGGCTAGTCTTATTTTTTGCCGTCCTGTGATTGGGTGTGGAAAACAGGAGGCTAGCGAACAAGCTATGATGGGAAATGTGTCACTAAATCGCCCTGTGGAGAAGCAGGCACACTATAATCAGCATGTCCATCTCTCAGCTGGCCTCCAATTACCTTGCAGATGCTCAGACAAAGCGTTCTCCCCTCTACCAAGAAGCTGGAGAACGCAGCACTCTACACCAGTGGTTTTCAGTGGTAGGGGTGAGGACCCCCACTTTGTTTTTGAGGGGCTGTCAGATTATTTTCAAAGGATCCTTTTATATTTTATTGTATCTTTCTATTGAAAGATGCTGGTGATCCCTACTGGAGGGGTTGTGTGCTATCCACAACTTCATTTTTGGGGTCATGGGTATGAAGAGTTTGAAAACCACTGTGGCAGTTAGAAGGGATTTTCTATTTTTTATTTAAATGTACTGAAGGCCCACATACTGTCCCCTACATACTCTCTGTGGTACTACACATATACACAAAATCATTGATTTTAATACCACATTTTGTATGGCTTGAAAATAGCAAAAATACTACTCAGGATTTTGCACATTTTGTTGAGGTTTAAAAGTAGATTGAAAGATTTTAACATTTTTCAATTTGAGATTGTAGTGCAAGTCAGAGGAGATACAAATGAACAGCAAAGCCATAGGACCAGTGAGCTTTTGTTTATTTAGGCTATTTACAACAGAGCATCACATGAGCCATCCGTAGAACGATGTACAACATCCCTCACGCACGCACGCACGCACACACACACACAGAGGAAACCAGCATTGGTCCTAACAGCCACAGTTGCTTTGTTCGTGCACTCACATGGCTGTGGAGGAGTAGTATACGGAGGGCTCGGAAGAAGAGCACATTGTTACAGCAGCAGCATTTGAAGCAGTGCTTATCAGATAGATAAGAAACTCTGCCCTCACAATATTGTATTAGCAGACAGCGGAGGTGCAAAGGCTATAATTTAAGAACAAAAAACAATGGACAATTTGGGAGAGATTACAAGACATGACAGGAATTCATGTCCGATTATCAATTTCCATTTTCTACAAAAAAGTATTGCACAAAATAATCTGGATAAACTATGATTGAGAGACAAAAACACAGCAGCCAGTAAGCCATCATCTAGAGTCACATAATAGAGTCACATTTATTGCACAGAAAAGAACTGGAAACGCTTCCATCACCTCCGAGACGACCAACACCTCCATGTGCCGTGTTCCCAAGCAGAGACTCCAGCTTCCCAAGGTAACCACAGCTACAACTATAGCACACCATGCTCCCACCACCTGCTACACAGCGATTCCAGCAGGACAGCCATTTTAATATACAAACGTATGGACAGAGTTTCAGAGCTGTGGCTATATATTTATTGTTCTTGTGCTGGGATATGGGGTCTATGACGCTATGTAGAAGGAAATACCGTACATTCATTTGGACATGGAACCCACCAATGAAGGCAAATGACTTAGGCCATCACATATGAGTCAACTATGCTGCTTCGCCACACACACACACACACTTTAAAATCAAGGTTAATAAAATGCTTGACATACTTAAAGGTACAGTCCTCCATTTGTGTCTGGATTCACCATTGGGGTTGAAACCAGTGGTACAAAAATGTTGTTTTGGTTGAGTGCATGCCCTTCCCACACCGAGTGCTGAGTGGCTGTAGTTCCTCTCTACTCCCATACAGCTACATACAGATCTCATAGTGCACATTTGTTGTTCAACGTTGCTCTTATTTAACATTTTATTACAGCAATTAAATGCGATTTTAAACTGAATTCAAATTTATAAAAAGGGAACAATTTCACTTGCTGCTTTTCATACCCTCCAAAAAGAAAAAAATGCATTAATAACTCATACAACGGTTAAACAATATATACTCATTACACAGTCAGGTTTGGCCTAGAAATACAAATGAATTTACCCAAAGGTGAAAAAAAGGAAATATATTGAGAACTATAGAATTTATGATACAATGTGTGTTTTGTTACGTGATTATGGCCCCTTTCATTCAACGTACTGTTTGCTTTACATACGCTAGCTTATTACAAAATATATATTTAAAAAAAAAACTTATAGTATGCAACAGTAAACTAGCATATGCAAAGCAGTATAGTGTTGTAATTAATGTGCATGAAAGGGGTCCTAAAGGGGTCATGTAAGAAAACACACACAAGCGTTTTCTATATAAAGTTTACAAATTCTTGTTTGTAGTCAGGTGTAGTGAGATATGGATGTATTCCCCAAGCACCGTTCAAAGATTCCTACACTTCAAATGATCAAATGTATGTTAAACGAGCTTGTTACTCACCGCAAACTATGACATTCCCTTCCTAGATCCATTTTAAAGACCACTTTTCTGATCTGTCTCCATATATTACATTTAGTAGGCAGTCATCTGACCATTATATGAAGTAAAATTTTTATGCCAAATTAATGGCATTTTCCCCATATAGGGCAGGAAAGAACCCACTTTTAATAGCTGTTTGCCCCCATTTGGACACAATTGTCAACAAAAGTGAAATATTTTAACATGTTAAATTGCAATTTTTAATCGAAGCACTTACTATTGCTCGGAAAGGCAGATATGCAGCTTTAACCAATCAAATTGCCAATTCATCCAAGTCCTAATTAAGACATCTATAACAGTGCAAATACTGCTTGTATAGGTTTTATTACATATTTGCACATTTATTGCATGTCAAGTGGTAACCAACTAAGACTTTGATGACCTTTATAGATGCATTAAGCAGCATTTGGACATTGACATATCAAAAAAAATGCAATAATTTAAATAGCAATCTCAAGGTACACTGTTTTATTTGTTGTTCATTTGTTGTTCACTTTTATTAGGCTGAATTACTTTACAGCCTTAAAAAGGGCCACTGGAATTATACTTGTGGTTGAAACTAACGTTCCAAAAACGCTGTTTTGGTTCAAACCTCTCTCCACAACTCCCCCATACAGCTGTGCACTCTGTTGTGTTTCACCAAAGTGAGCACCAAAGGGGCTAAAATGTGGGGTTCTGGAGGCGGCATAACACCATTGATGGGTTACCTTTAGTTCAGCTGAAATATTAATGATCTCCAAGTGGCAATACAGGTTGAATAATTACAACATTGAATTTCAGCCAACAACAAATAATTTTTTACAGTGTATCGTGTGAATGATGGCGAGAGACCAGCAAGTTAATTTGTGAGCAATCTTGGCCCTTTCTGGATCCCCCCATCTGCCTTTATGAGAGTCCAAAGATCTAAATGAATGCAGTTCTCAAGATGGCCTCCTAGTACTCCCCTTGGTCTGACGGAAACACGCCCAGTTTGCTGTTAGCCACAAGTCCCCCCCCCCCTTAGTGCAGCGCCTCCACACAGATCTGCTCCTCGGTGATGTCATCCAGGAGCTGCACCTCCACAGGGCTGCAGATGTCACTGTCATACACCTCGGTTCCCATCAGGGCGTCCTCGTCCAGGACCTCTCCTTTGACCTTGAAGCCGTGCTGCTCCGAGGGAGAGGTGCTCTCTACGGACTCCAGGTCCTCAATGCCTGCCCGGTAGTGGATCATCAGCAGGGTGAGGGCCTGGAGCCGCTCGCCGGACTTGGCCAGCGCAGCGGCGATGAGCGCCTTCCGCCGAGCGTCACCGGAATCCCTCTCCTCCAGCAGCAGAGAGTTGTTGTGCTCCAGCTCCTGGTCGATTTCCTGCTGCAGTTTGTCCAGCATCAGCTCCAGCTTCTGCGAACGCTCGTCCGTGGGCAGGCCTCTGTAGAGGTCTCGGCCGATCTCCTTTACGGCGATGAACACGCTATCGTCCAAGCCGCCCTCCTTGCGGACCAGCTTACTGCCGGCTCCAGCCGGCTGCTTGGAGGGGCTGGCGCCGCTGGCGTAGGTTTCGGTGTCGCTGCTCTCATTGTCAGACGTGTTAGGGGTATGCTTGGGCGAGGGTTCCACTGTGCCAGCGGTGTCAACCACCTGCTCCACCAGCCGGGCCTTGGGCACCTGCCGCAGGTTGAGCAGGCGAGAACTGGTGTTGATGATATGCCGGGTCAGGCCGGTGGCCCTGTTTAGGGTGGATTTAGCCTCCGGGTCGGCGCCACGGCGGTCAGTGGCAGCCACACAGAGAGGGTTCTCAGTGAGGCACTTCTCCTGGCATTTCTTGTGGCAGACATAGGAGCAAATCATACACTGGGAAGCGGCCTTGGTCCACACCTTCTTCTTGCAGTATTCACACCAAGTAGGGTTCTGGAACTGAGTGTCCTGGAAGTTGTGACGCACTTCCGCCAGCTGAATGGCACCATAGGCCAAGTCATCACGAGGCGCTGAGGAATCCCTTTGCTCCCTCTCCTTCAGCTCCTCGTCATAAAGACTGCCCTCTCGCTCCCTCTCCACTGGGACGCCCGGCTGCTCAGGCTCACCGTCAGCCAGGTAGCAGAAGTTCAGAGTGACGTCGCCGTAGCACAGCTTCTCGTTGAAGCCCTTGTGCGTGCTAAGGCTGCGTAGGGCAGTGCGACTGACGTTGGCCCTGGGTTCTGGTGCCCCGAGCCTGAAGGTGCTCTGGTACTCAGAAGACGACGTGGCCATGCATTCCAGGGCCACGTGCTCCAGTCTGAGACTGGCGTGGCCCAGGCACAGCAAGCTGCCCAGCTTAAAGGGGTCTTTGCACCACAATGCCACATTAAGGTACTTATGGTGGCTCTCCACCTCGAAGACTACAGAGGCTTTGGGCCAGTGCGCCGACTGTTTACGGAACAGGATCTCAGAAGACTCCCAAAGGGAATGGTCTTCGAGACTGTCCCGCGTGCTGCAGGAGCTCTCTGAGCTTTTGTCCTTGGCCAAGTCGGCCTTTCCACTGCTAGGCACAGGGAAGGGAAGGTGCAAGTCCTCAGAGGACTCCGCTGACCTGATGGAGGCCTTTGGCTCTGGGTGCTTAACGGGCGTCTTGTCCGCACCGGCCTTTTCCCCGTTGACTCCAGTGAGAGGAGCCTTTTCTGGCGATTTATCAGAAGAGCTGCTAGCAGTGATAGAGGTGGCGGTAGAAACAGTTGTAGTAGTAGTAGTAGTAGTAGTAGTAGTAGTAGTAGTAGTAGTAGAACAACAAGTAGTGTTGGTAGTTGAGACAGGATCCGCTCCCTCCAGGAGACTAGTTTCGGAGGAGGCCGACGTCAACTTTATCTGCGGTCGAGGGGGCACTGGGGGTCGCGAGGGAGGTGGGGGGGGAGGAACGGTGGGGCGCTGCACGCCCTCCCCGGCATCGGCACCAGTCTTATGTGGCGAGGGCTTTGGTGAGTCTTTGGGTTGCGGCTTGAGGGGCGACTGGAGGCCCACAAGGTTCAGCTTACGGTTGAGGATAGGTGATATTGTGCCAAGGGGCTTAGAGGCCAGGTTGGCCACAGTCCTTTTAGGGCTTTGGTTTACTGTCAGTAGGAAGTCCTCCTTGGTCTCAGTAGCATGGAGGGTGCTGCTGCTGCTCGGACCAGGCTGGCTGGGCTTTGAGTCCACAATCAACTCCTCAAACTCAGAGTCCATGTCTTTGCCGTCAGTGACATCAGACATGCTGGTGATGGGGGCCGGCTCCTCCTCGTAGCCCCCCGACTGGGCTACTAAGCTGGGCTCGTCCAGCTGCCCCACGGCCTCCTGGAGGGCCCCCTGACCCTGAGGCCCTGCAGAGGATGTCTGACGCACAGGTCTCTCATACAGAACCACCACTCTTTCTCCAGCCTGCTTCAGCAGCTTGGGCACTTGGACAGAGGACGTGACTTTGACACCTGCCAAAGAAGACAAGAAATAGGTGGAGGGGCTTTGGCAAAGCAATGGTAAGTTAATTAGATCAATTGTCAGTTAAGTAGATCCTTTTCCTGAAAGCCTCTTTTTTGTATGAAATCGTTAGCCAAGCGATTGTATTGTTCTCTGTGGTCGTTAGCTTAGGCTAACTCTCATACATCACATTCAACTAACTAACTAGTTAGTTAGCTACTTACATTTGAATGTTTACATTCAAATGAACCTTTTTGAACATTCAAATGTTCAAAAAGGTTCCAAGAGAACCGGTTCGCCTGGAACTATCGCCTCAGTTTGCCCAATTTGAGTGCACCTCTGCAAACACAAGGAGCACGCTATCCAGACTATACCTCCGATTGCGATGAGCCGGTCTCCCCTCTGTAGGTCAGCCAGGGCAGCGGGGGAGCTGGGTGTGACCGTCTCGATGCTGACGTGAACAGCGTCGCCCTCGTTGGCGGGCACATGCCTAAACGTCATGCCCACGCTGCCACATGGCCCCTTAACCACCTCCGTCTGGAAACACACACACACACACACACACACAGCTTGAGATAACTGACAGTGATGGAAAGAGTACACGGGAGCCAACTGTTACGCAAGCATCAAGCCTTACTCAAATGCTACTCCATGTTGGCCAGAAAAGGGTTAGGGTTAGGGTTAGGGTTAACCCTAACCCTAACCCATAAACAAAAACTTAGAAATTCCCCAAAAGCCTGCAAAAACCTCCATACCAAGTGGCCTGAAATAAAGACCCTAACGTGTGTGTAATAGCTCTGGGCTAGTATTTGCTGATGTACTGATATGTACCTTGATGTAATTTGTAACAGAGCCAGCTCTGGTGACTGCTGATGTTGATCTGATGAGGGGAAACAAATGGTTTATGGTGATTTTCTACTTTTGACAGATGTACTTCAGCTGTAAGCCACTTTGGATAAGAGAGTCTGCTGAAGGACTAACACGGAATCGTGTAAACGGAATCATTGTAAAGGGGACAATTACACCTAATTACACCTGGAGCTTGGCAGCTGCTGAGGTGTCTGTCGCGGAGCTGTAGCGCTAAGTCACGTAGCGCTGAGTCATTAGCGCACACCGCACCTGGCATGTGCTGCAGGGGGGGCCGCTTCCTGTCAAAACATGGCAGCACAGCTGACCACCAGCGCCGCAGACGAACCCTATGCAGTTAAACGCAGCCTCGCTGAGCACTGACAGGCCATGGAGATGGAAGTCACAACGAGATGAAGAGGGTTGGGGCAGCATAGGGAAGAGGAGGAGGAGAACCAGGAGGAGGGGAGTGGTTGTCCTTAAGCTCAGAGAAAAGGAAAGAAGATTGAGTCGATGCGAGTAGACCGAGACGGATGACTGTAATTTGCCCCTGGTGGAGGGCAGTGATCCGGTTAGATCCAGTTAGGGCCGGGCCATGAATAAGCAGATGACCTGAACAAGCTGGCCGGTAGGGGCGGGGATGATTCACTTGAGGCTGAGCGATTGCCACCGCCATGGCCACTTTCACAAATCCTTTCTCCCCTGTTTAAATGGACATCCTTCACACATTTGAGTTGAGGGTTGCAGGTTCAATCTCCAACAAGGCCGGCCTACCTTTAAGCAGCCTAACCCCTACATGTTCCTTAACACTAATAAACTGGCAAGATGCCTACCTGCTTCTTATTACTTGTACTCGCTGTAGGTTGCTTTTTTGTAAGCTACTTCAAAACAAAACCTGCCATATAATAGTCAGCAGGGCTATCTTCTTGACTTAACAGGCATCTGAGGTAAAAGACCCTTTGGCTGGCCACTGCCTTGCCCTTTATGAGTAGACTTATTCGTTTAAGACTGGTGTGTGGCTTCATATTTAACCTGATCTGGCAGCCGAGCAGATCCCCTTAGAAGCCCCTAACAACGTTTGAGAGGTAACATGTTGTGTGGACACAAAAGGTGGTTGAAGTTCTTTTCACTAAAACCGCATCACACACCCACAAGTGGTTCGACAGATATTTCTCTGAATAGCCGTGTCATTCGTTGGCTTTGTAGCGATTGGCTTTGTATGGCTGATGCATGTTGAATAGTTAAACTAGAAATCAGTTTTTTTCCCTTTCAAGTTGTCATTTAAAAAAAATTGTTTTCTCACAAACCCCCTTTTCAACAGTGACAAATACATTTCACAGAATATGAGAGCAAGATAATACGTCTAAGTCGATGTAATAAGCAGAGAGATAAACATAAGCATCTCAAACACACACAAACACACACACACACACACACACAGGAGGGGCACTTCCATGACGTAGAGTCAAATATCCGCTTTGTGCAGAGCAGGCAGCGCGATACCTGATCTAAATCTAGAGTCTTTTGGACGAGGACGGTTGCCTTATAAACACAATGACACCCAGTCAGGTCCGCCACCGTCAACGATGGTCAAAGGTCACACGGTCAAATGAACCCTGCAGAACAACGCAGAACCCAAAAGAAACATGACGCGGTAACACTGTGGATTTATGTAAATATTACAAATCTAACAACACTGTCGGGGAATCATGGGAATGTTATGCTATATCTCCTAGGGTTAGGGTTATATCTCCAATAATAATAATAATAATAATATCTCCTATATCTCCAATAATAATAATAATTAATAATACCTCCTATATCTCCAATAATAATAATAATAGCTCCTATATTTCCAATAATAATATCTCCTATATCACCAATAATAGCTCCTATATCTCCAATAATAATAATAATAATATTAATAGCTCCTATATCTCCAATAATAATAATAATAATTAATAATACCTCCTATATCTCCAATAATAATAATAGTAGCTCCTATATTTCCAATAATAATAATAATAATAATAGCTCCTATATCTCCAATAATAATAATAATAATAATATCTCCTATATCTCCAATAATAATAGTAATAATAATAGCTCCTATAT
>JAOEHI010054026.1:0-14493 GCA_025447815.1 Percopsis transmontana | reverse complement strand
GAGAGGAGAGGGGAGGGGAAGGGAGGAGAGAAGGTGAGGGGAAGGGGGGAGAGGAGAGGAGAGGGGAAGGGAGGAGAGAAGTTGAGGGGAAGGGAGGAGAGAAGTTGAGGGGAAGGGGGGAGAGGAGAGGAGAAGGGAGGGGAAGCGAGGAGAAAAGAAAGAAAAGAGAACAGAGGAGAACACAACATGAAATAGAACAGAATTGACCTTGTGGCAGCATGCCTCAGTTAATCAGATCAGTGATTTCACCGTCAGGCATTTGTTAAACACTATCTGATTATTATTAGGGAACGCCACCACGGGGGGCATGGGGGGCACACAATGTACTTTGGTATGTTAGTTTCCTTACAAGCAGTAGATAATTAAATGACGTTTGATCAGAGATGGACAAACATGTTCAGAATATAAATTGTAGAAAACAAAAAGTGCCAAATACACTTTATATGCGCTCCAACTACCTGAGTTAGGGTAGAATGTGAAAGACAGAGTGGATGGAGCCATGACTATCCCTCCGTATGATACAGTTCCAATACATAATGGACCCACAGTGAAATGTTTCTTTCATGCAGTGAGTACAGTATGCAGTCTGTGTGTCATCACAGCACGGACAAGCAAGACAGCAAGCTTTTCCCTGTAGTTGTGTTTTGACAGGTCTCTAGGGTGTATTTTAATCCAGACTCAGGCATGACATCCTGCAAAATAACATCAGTTATTTATAGAGATAGTGTCGTGAAGACGAAATGATACCGATACAATAATATAGAAATATGATTATTTTCAAACAAATTGATATGTCTCTGTCTTCTACATTTTTGTTATTCAACTACACACTTTGATACAGAATCTTCAAAGTAATAGTTTGATGTAACAGTCACATTGAGGAGTGAAAGATCCTCATGTATCTAGTATCTATACTCTTTCAGTGAGAGACGCGGTGTAACAAAATGCAAAAGAAACGGGTCCGTTAGTAAGTTAAATTGGTTGCATCTTGCTGTCACCAATTTCTAATTAAGATGCACGTATTCTTCTTCATTCATCATTGAACACTTGTCTGTCCCTCGAATTTAATTCTGAATCATTATGGTAAGGTTTCTTCTCACATCTTAATTCTAAATTCACTGTCAAATGTAATTGTATACATTTGAATAGACTACTTCATACACAATAAATCCAACTCCCAGGTCAGATATAACTGCAGCTTGCCAAGTATCCCAAGTAACTAAGGGGCAAAGTGTTCAGTCCTTAACCTATCTTTTGTCCATTAAACCAATAACTATAATTAAATTCACCACCCACTTTCGTTTCATTTTCATATTTTCTTTGACTGATAATGGTCGACTACACAGCATGAGTTGGGCAGACACACTTTTGGCTGTTGGTTATTTCCTACCCTATCCAATGCTATTAATATGACCTCTTAATGAGTTTGGCTTTAATGCAGACGCTCATTTAAATAATGCAATGATTTCTATTTATGTTCTATTTATGTTTCTTGGATGGTGGCTATCCCATCACGGAATGGATTTTAACTCAGAAGTGATACTTCAAAGTACTTGGCTCTCCGGATCAAAAGCGCCACACCCGCCAGGGTGTGATGCTTCGTGGGTAGGGAGAGGTGAGCATGAGTTCACTTCAACGTTTGTGAGAGATCCTGCTCCCAAAATGTCAAACGAGTAAGCTACTGTAATGTATGCGGAAAAAGACATGGTGCTTACTATGAATTTGGATTTATTCGCCCACTCAGAAGCTAAATATGTTTAGTTCAGCGGCAGTTACTGCTGAATCAGCAAAATTTGGCTATTGAAGTTATTTGAGGAAGTCAGAATCTAACACTGTGCTCTACTGTACTGTACACAGTAGACTGCACAATTTACACCATTTACAATTAGGACATTTTAGTAGACAGTGAGTACAATTACAAGAGCACATAGGGGTTAGACATCTTGCTCAAAGATGCTTACAGGCAGGACCTTTCAGCAGGGCGTCGACTACCATAATCGCTAACCATTTAATATCTACTTAAAATTACATTTTATGTACAGAGTATGAAATGTTTTACAGTGGCTGACAGCAGATTGCTAACAGATATAATCTGAACACGCTCTGGTTTGTTAGAAGAGAAACACCACAGCTACTACTAAAGGAAAAAGGTATCGTGTTGTCATTTGTATTCATTTTGTGTAGGTTTGTATTGTCATTTTGTGTAGGTTCTACACAAATGCCTAACTAACCGACTATATTGGGAAAGGATCAAATTAAAACCATTTTTTGACCACAAATATTTCTGTCTGTCGGTAACTTAACTGTCCCTAACAGAGTCATAGCTAGGTAAAGCCAAGGCCACAACAATATTCTTCCAATTGTAAGCGACCATGAAAATACCGAGCGGCCCACATTTAATGACTGACATCTGTCATACTTGACGCAAATGCATAAAAACGTCTGTCTTTGAGATAGACGGATGCCATATTGTGCTGTGGCCATCTCGCGAGAACGTTGTTACCCTTCAATATTCCCCTCCATACACCTCCTCTATCACACTCAGTGAGAACTCTTCATATCTCATTAACAAAGTGCTGTTTCCTCAAACCGCAGGATCCAGATACGAACATGGGAACATCTGAGTGTCATGTCCGAACTATAAATCAGTGAAGTGCTGACATTTGTGTTCTCAACAATGCCATAATACAATGACAGACGTTGTATGTGTACTAAGGGTGGATTACATGCTCCACACATCTAATCTATTTATGTCCATCAGCAGCCTTACATGTATGCCAACCAGTATGAAATACATGTATTTACCATAAAACTTCAAATAAATGCCCAGCCTTCCATTGGTTTCAATCACTGAACTGACCCTGCCTATATTTGGGACAGATGTCTATGTGGGACAGGTCTTTAATTCATTTTGCCCAAAACTCAGAAAAGATGGGCAGTTTTACAGTATACTGGTATGTATTACAGAAATGAATTCACCATTTGTGAATCATACTGTAAATTACTTTGCCATATGCTGTTGAATCTGTAGGAAGCAAAACACACAATGTATACACACACCTCATATATATGCCTGTTTCCATATATAAACCACATGTACTCAGAAACAGACAATGTCTTAATGTCCCTTTTCATTCTCTATTAATTATGACCCAGCGACACCTGTGATAAAATCCACCTACTGTACAGCTCCACAGAGCTCTCAGCCACGTGCTATACTGAATCACTGCCTACACAGATCCATGAGTCTCCATTGACTAACAACTGGATAGAGCAGTGAGTGGCCCCTGAAGACAGGAATTATTGAGTTATAACAAAGGAAAATGGATACCAAACTGGCAAAGGGTCAGCTTGAATAAATGCCCTTCATTTAAAAAGAGAAATCATCACCATTCTGTGCCTTTTCAATCAATATTCCAAAAGCGCCCAAGGATGTATTAGAATTGTGAAATTGGCTATATATTAGATTAATGAGGAACCATCCAGTGGAATTTAATTTTCTGGTTTTCAGTGTGTGGAGTGTGTGTGAGGGCACGGTCTTCAGGAAGTCATTTCACTGACTAGGTAACCCCGCAAGGGTTGAAGGTGGGGCTTCCGTGTACTTACCCGGAGTGGTGGTGGTGGGGGGTAGGAATAAACCAGGCTACTGGGGCCTGGAGGCCATATATTTAGGAACTACAGGAAACGCATCTATGAAAAGAGCATGTTTCTATGTCATCCCCTATCTATTCACAGGCCTGCATTGATCATTTAGGTTACACTTGCGTTAGAGATAATGACCAAGATAGAGCGCCCGAGTGTAATGTGCATGGACACACAGGCACGCTAAACACCCGTTACTAATGTTGTCAGTTTATTTCATGTACACAAAACACCAAGCTAAAGGCACAAGGTACAGCCAGTCTTCCCGCTCAGTCGGCTGTGAATTTTTTAGCCCCGTCCCCAGATTCGCTCAGGGGAGACGGAGGACGGCGCGATGAGTACACGAGCGGTAATACCTTCCCTGGCCCCGGCTCACAAACAGAATTCCCTTTACCTGAGACATGTTTAGATGCACTTGATTTAACATGCTACAATGGGTCAGAGGGGTGGAGCAGTCCTGGGAGAACCACTGTCCCCGTTTCAGACAGGCTAAATCAGGCACGGCTAAATTATTTCCTCAACCATAAAAGCTCTGAACATCTCCTACGCTGCCCTCAAAACACACACACACACACACACACACACACACAGCAAATCCAACAGAAGGCAAAATCTCAAATTCAGTGGTTGAAAACAAAAAAAAAGCACGTCTCTCTTTCATTCTCCCCATCTCCGAGTGTGTTTTTTACATTTGTTGTAACATCTCACACCCACAGGCCATGCTGCACGTCTCTCAGACTGACTTTCTGTCCTCCTTCCTTCTCTGTCTCCGTCTGTCTCTCTCTGTTTATGCTCCCCGAGTCCCTGTAGTGCTGCGTGACTGAGTCAGCCGTGTGACGCGCTGGCTAATAACCAAAGCAGCCACTCAAATTAAATACCGCCGGCTCTATACGGCAGGGAAATATCTAGTACACAGGTACAGTATTCACATGTCACACACACACGCGCGCGCGCGCACACACTCTCTCGCGTCCACGGGGCAGGCCGGGGATCCGTAATGTGTGAAGTGGGCCGTTAGTGTCACTGCTGGAAGCTCTTGTCCTCGACTCTCCTTTCTCCGTGTCCTGGGAGCCGCATCCTGTCTCAACGTGTTCTGGAACTTTCTCACTGGCAAACTTTGGCAGACCTTAGCGCAACCTCTGAAATGGGTCTTGCTTAGCGAGATTAGCGGGCGATAACGGAGCGAACGCGTTCTTACAAGACGTGCTAACGGAGAGAGACAGCTGGAAAATGAACAGCAGCCGACAGAAGCTAATGTTGGCAAATGTGGCTGTTAGCATTTTACTTCCCACTTTATCGAGGGACGCAGGGTAGGTCCTGTCCCAGTGACTGATCGTGAATATGTCGAGTCTAGCAGGCTGCGTGGCTGTTGGCAACTCCACGTGGGCAAACTGAGGTCAGTGACAAGGCCCAAAGGGGCCTCAGGGGTAGCTTGTTTAGCATCTTCACTGGAGTGTGTGTTGGTTGTACCTGCGTCATCAGCCATCTGTGCACCCACTGCTATTGCCAGAACACTGATCAACATCTCTGACTGATGACAGTGTGTGTTTACCACGTTTACATTTCCGTGTGTGCGTGTGTGTCGGTGGTACCGCCTTATTGCCTGTGATGTTATGTAATGGGTTTTGATTTTCTAATTAGTGGACCTTAATAACGCTTCACGGTTGAAGGGAATATTTTAAACGTGTTTTGGACAGACACCCTATACTAATCAAGACCGACCTGGAAAGGGAAGTGTTAGCATGTTCCAGCAGTCTAGCGTGAATGTGACTGGTAGAACAGGATTTTTTTGTTTTGTTTGTGGAGGGGGGGGGGGTCGATGGAATACAAGTTTCGAGGGCTAGGGCTTCCTGAAAGTCGTGACCCTCAGAATCCAGCCTGTATAGACCATGTGATCACCAGGACAGACAGGGTCAGGTCCTGTGTCTGCACCTCCGGGAAATGAGAGGACGGCATGCGGAGGAAGAGCAGAGGAGTGGCTGACAAAGAAGATATAGGCGAGGATGGGAGAGCCGAGGAAAGGGGGAGCGAGAGGTTGAGAGGGAGGAGGAGCAGACAGATCTGATGAGAGGAGGCAAACAAAGGACCTTAACCACTGGCCTGTCCTGTCCCTAATTAGGAGGAGGAGGGGGCGGCAACAGTGTTTAGACAGATAGATGGCTAGATAGACACACAGGCAGACTGAGATAGCTCGATAGATAGATTTCATTGTGTTTTTTCTAACTAGCCCATTTCTCCCTTCGTACACATACAGAAGAGCGGCCTCCCTCATCCTCGTGCCGTCGCTCACTGCCTTAATCTTCGTCTTCGGTGCAGGCTGCGGCTGTCATTTCCATAATTCCCATGATAGCGCCGCTGAGAAAATGTGAAATTGAAAGAAGGGAATGTAATCTAGAACAGAGCTCTCTCCTCATCTGTTAAGATTACTGTGCTGACATCGCCTCTCTGCAGGGCCAGCCTTTGAGCTCACACTGTCCAATTGCACTCTAATTGCCAAAATCCATAGCAAAGAACACATACTAAACACACACACACACACACACACACACGAATACACACACACACACACACACACACACACACACACACAAACACACACAGTGGTCTTACGATGCGGTAAATCAAGAAGTTGGAGCATATTTACAAAAATATGTAGGACTTAATGAACAGGCTTTTTTAAATGAAGGCAGTATTGTGAAAGTTGTATTTAAGTTGTTTATTTATTTATTTTTTTTAAGTGCAAAAAAAGTTCAATAATACATAATAGCTCTCAACAAGTCATCCAAGACATTTCCTGTATGTTTTCAGTCCACATGCTCCCATATTCTAGAGACGCTTGGTTGAACAAAGGCCATGAAATCCTCAAATTTAAATGCAAGCAGAAAATTCCATAGCCACCTACAATAACCTGATATTACAGAGCGTAATATACTGTATTTGTTGATTGGAGGAGTATACAGTGACTTATTTGTAAAGCAATTAGTGAATGTTTATATATATATACTGTATATATATATATACAGTATATATATATATATATATATAAACTCATTCACCCTTTCTTACCTTTCTTATTTGAGAAGAGGCATTTTTCATTAATGCACTAAGCTGTACGTTCAATCACTTCAGACAGCAGAGCTCTCTGTTGTGTTGGAATCACTCATTGTGTCAGTGCTGTTGTTCTGTGAGTTTGACAGAAGAGCCCTTAGAACAAAGACCTGTCTTTTATAAAACAAGGAGAGCAAGAAAGGATGGTGGATGATATATTCACACAATTACCTGTGGAAAGCCCTTTCAGGCCCGGATTGAGGAGGAAGCATATTATCCATGTGTGCACTTACCTATTCGTGTGTGTTATTTTATGTGTATGAATATATATTTGTTTGTGTTTGGTGTCTGTTTTAAAAACCTTTAATCCTTTGTGTCCATTAGCCCCAGGATGTCATAGACATAGCACACGGTACACTAACACACACCAAGGCAAAGTGAAAATTAATTATCAAGCAGACACGTTTCAGATAGCAGAAAATTCCAATCAAGACAGTATCATCCATGGTCAGGCTATGAGCACACTGCCATGGGCCTTCTGAAACTGACTCCTTTCAATTAGAATGATTTCAGTCAACTCCCTTGGAATACAAATGAGCTTCAAACAGCCACCATAAATCACCATGGAAACCTGGCAGTAGAATGTGTTTGGTTGGATGAGGAGGCTGAAGGATGAAGACATTCCTGCATTGCCTACGAGGATAGGGGGTGTGTGTCTAACATTATTATTACTGACTCTATTTAAAAATAGAGTCAGTACTTTCAAAATAACATTTTCAAACAGAGCAAGTTGAGCCACACTTGGGCTGCCTGTGGCTGCTGTTGAACATATTTTTTGGATGGAACGAAGCTGTCCTTTTGTATCCCCCTAACTATATAGATTATAGATACCTCTACCATTACTCTCGTTTAATTTCCACTGTCGGTTTAGTTACCATATGTCCAATTTTCTGTCCTCTTTGCCCTATGATCAGTTTTACCATATTTGTTCCTAATACTATTGATGATGCTGCTGGTATCAGATCCTGTCTCTTCATCTTCATCCCCTGTCCTCTGCCAACAGGCCAATATATCAATCAGGAGCACCGTGGGGCTGAGGCCCTGTCTGTCGTTCACTCTGTCCCTCCTTAGCCCCGTCTTCTTCTCCATCCACCCCCCCCTCCTTATTTAAATAAGGAGGGGGTGCCCAGCCTGCACCCTCCATCTTGTTCGCCACTCATCCCCTCCAATACATTCTTGTCTAGTACGTTTTGATCCAGCCGCTCATTCATGTGCGCACCCAACGTCCATCCATCCCCGTTCCACCCCTTCCTCTGACCAGACCTTTTGAGAGAAACATGAAGCTAAGAAGCCATGAACTTCCTCCTGCTATACCAACGTTGTCTATTATTATTATTATTATGAAATCAATAATAATATTAATAATAATAATAATAATTATTATTATTATTATAAGCTACACGTTAGAACAATTTCAATAATAATCTTTCGACCGAGTGAAGTTCATGGAAGAAATGAACTTCCTCCTGCTATACCAATGTTGTCTATTACTTTTATGAAATCAATAATAATAATAATAATAATAATAATAATAATAATATACACGTTAGAACAATTTCAATAATATTCTCTCGACCGAGCGAAAGCATTCTGTGACACGTCGATGGGTCCCGACCCCCATGTTGGACGCCACTGCTCTGAACGCCGACCTTCGTCCTGACACGCCCGCTCGCGCCCCTCTTCTCACTTCAATCCCTCCTTTGTGCGCGCAGTAGTGCTCTGGCTCATTATTCTCTCCCCACTCATATTTATTTCATGGCTGCCGGGCCCGAGAAGGGCCGGGCCCCGCTGGCAAATTAAAGGGTGAATTTCCACATGCATAATTCTCATGCTGAGACGCTCCTGGGCTTGTCACAATGCGAGGCACCCTACAGCACGGAGCACAGCGAGGCAAGGCCCCCCTTGAACACTGAAGAGACCAAACGCAGAAAATATGCATGCATATAGAATATACATTACATGGATGTAGTGCACGTGTCTAGAGATAGCCACCCACGGAATAGTGATTAGTAGCGGAGGGCCTCGGAGGGCCTCGTGCCTTTTTTCTTTTTAAACAGCAAATAATGAAGCGCGTTGCCTCCATCCCTCAGCTTATTCAGATATAAAACCTGGACATCCATTTAAAAAGACGCGCTCTAATTGTTTCTCCTCATTACGGATGCTCCAATGGGACGCAGCCTGCGTAAAACCCAAAGAAACCCCGACGGGCAAGAACACAACCAAACAGAAAGCACAGCTAGGTGGACCACAGGTGAGTGATGCTGCTCCCCATTAGCCCCATAAATGATGAGCTTAAGGTGGCGTACACAAAACACACACACACACACCTGGCTCAATAAGTCCTCCTGTTTGACCTCACTAGGAAAGGACACACAACATCAAGCACACACCTGTGAGAACTCACATTGTGACTGATAAAGAATTATGAAAGTGGAAAAAACAATCTAATCTACAGAATATGTATTTTTAAGAGAATCACATCTATGACCTCGGCCCTGCCATTGTAGGGTCAAAGTTTAGGGCCGTAGTTAACAGACGGTGCGAGGCCGGTGGTAGCGCTAACGCAGACGTAGTGATCATTTTGTTGGGCTTAGAGTAGTTTTTCTCTCGCCTGGGCACGTTTGCTAATTTCCTGGTGTGCCATGAGGGTAGCGTAGATGGTGTGTCAGTCAAAATTAGGTGGTGCCGCGTATGCAGCGTCTGGTCAGTAGCGTTGTGCTGCTCGTGAACGTTTCGTTCTTTAGGAACTAATCTTTTATATGACCCGGAGTAATGAATTGTCTCAGTGACTGATTAGTTCATTTTCACGCACACTCATCACATGGCAGCTGCATAGGCTCAGTCAGTTCAGTTCACGACTCATAACTATATGTATTGTATTTGTCACGTGACAGTTGTTTAGGCTGACATGCAGCCGTGCGCTCTTCTTTACATCGCCCACAGGAGTGCTACAGCACCGCACTTAGCCTATAGTTAAAATAAACGGAATGAAAGAAATGACTTGAAAAAAGATTAGTTCATTTTACTGACCGAGATTAAAAGATCTGAGTCAGTAAAAAGATTGGAAATTCCCACCACTACTGGTCAGACCACGTCTTAGGGGCTTTAGACGAAGGTGCACTAAGCACAGACTTACAAAATCACACAATCACACAAATAACCACTTTTCTTGATTTGTCAGCAGAAGAATGCAGGCTGAAGCCGCAACTCTCCCGAACAGAGAGTGCGAATGAAAGGGAATGAGAGGAGCTGATTTGTTTAGCTGTAATTTAAGTAATTCACAACTGCATCGCCGCTGCGCCCGATTACCACCATCGCCACGTCCTGAAAATAGCCAAAAAAGTAGTCGACTTGAAAGTAGCCGTGAACATGGGCCGTGCGCCTCCGCTTACACCTTGACTAGGAAACTAGGGCCCTTAGAGGAAACGTTTTCCTATAAGCTTAGCTTACAGTTATGGTTAAGGTTACGGTTATGGTTAAGTGGATATGAAATGTGTTTGTCGCTATCAATACAAAAGTAATCAGAATAAGCTGCAGTCAGGTCGGATCGGTGAAAATAAGGCTTTTTTTCTTGCTCACCATTACAAGCAGAACATCAATATGTGGAGGATTTTGCTCTAGGATTGGGCTTTAGAAATATATTTAATGCAATGCAATTCAATTGTCTAATATAATCGAACGCCGCAGAGCACGAGCACTGCACAATAGTGCACTGTGTCACCTCTACCGTCACATTAAAATGTTTCCTTGGGCCGTTGGCTGCAAGGTTGGATATCGCGGTGCAGAACATTGGGTCAGTGAACATGCGCTGAGCTTTGTGGCTCCACGGCAGCTTATACAGTAATGTTAACCTGCCTGGTTTACAAGAAGCACTCCGCTAGAGAAATGCCGGAATACATGATGTCCGTTGATAAATATGTACAGTTCATGGAAAGTAAAAACTGTTTTAGTTGCGCTGTCTGTGTATGCTAAAAAGGTGTGTGTGTGTGTGTGTGTGTAAGATTTTTTTCTGGTCTGCCACGGCCAGCACAGATCTTTTCACATGTTGCCAATAAGGACTGAATCAAGACCGAAGAGACAAGAGGGGAGTCCTGACAACCAAAGAGAAGGAAGAGCTATCTCCTCTGAAATATGTATTATGCACCCGACCCTGACTCACTCATCACTGCAGCTCTCGCCAGGAAGCTCCAAGCAGAGCATTAGAAACAAATCCACTGTGGAGACACTTGTCTTCCATATTTCTGCCGTGGCCGCCATTTAACAAGAATAGGTCAACAGCTCTGTTTATTCCCCGTCTGCGTCATTTTACATCTTTCATGCCCTTAGGCTGTCGAACAAGGACGTGGTTAATCAGGACAAACGACTACGAAAAAAAAAATAACGTCTAATTTCTTGTGTTCATTTTCTCTAGTCCTTGCATGAAGTCGACAAAGTCAAATTATCAACGCCGAGGCTGAAATAAGCCCAGGGTAAATTAAAACAACATAAATTGAGTTTGCCAAAACCCATTATCTGTTTGTCGTGGTGACACTACTTTCTGCTCACGGCGTTCGCTCCTATGTTTATTTCATGCTAAACTAATTCTACGAATGTAGGCCCAAAGAAAGGTAGAACGTTCTCCCACGGTCCTGTTGCTGAGGTCACATACCTTCAGATGCAAGCAGACAGGAAGGGTGCAGGGAGGGTATAGATGCAGGTATAGATGCAGATACGAAAAACATAGAGAAGGAGGCACTTCATTAGAGCTTTATTCTTTATCAGTCTCACAAGTTAAGCACATTAATTGGAAGATTGACCCAGTTTAAAATTGCACATTTGTAAGCTGAGTGTGAAAATAAACTTTTAAAATGATTTGGTCATGAAAATAACATGAGGTGCTGACTGAAACATCTCACTCTTTTGAGATGTTCTATACACCCATAGCTGGGCCACCGGTAGACAGTTAAGTTAACAGATAAACTGTAGATCCAAACATATGCTAACACAGTCATTAGAGATGCAGTAAAAGTAAACACCGCATACAAGACGTGCTGGCTAGCACACAAAATGACACACAGACACACACCCACCCACCACACAAACACACACACAGGTCACTAGTGTGTGTGTGTTTGAACAAAGGCATAGGCACTACAATTTCCATTGCGTCTCATAGATTTTGTCTGCTCCATACATTCGTTGACTGACACTAGATAACACTTTACTGCCCCCAGAGGAGACATTCAGCAGAGAGATATTTGCACTTGCTGGTCTGCCACCACAAATTACACATAGTTTTACACATAGTTTTTCTGTTGATAAAACCAAGATGTTACAATTGCCAGCCAGTCAGTCATGCTTTAATTATGATTTTCTTTTCTTATTTGTTGAGCTTTATATAAATTATATATAAATTATATAAATTGATTCAATTCAATTCAATTTTTCAATAACAGGACAATAACAGGAAACAGTGAATCCTGCGGCCTCAGCTGTGGACCGCTGGTGCATTGTAGTTCTGCTGCCAGACTCCCCTGATTGGCCGTAGCGGTGTATCCGTAGACGGGGCCGAGAGGGTTCATTAGCAGAGAAAGGACAGAGACATAAACTGACACAAGACGGCCTGCGGCAGGCGGCCTTGGTGCCGGGCCCTAATGTGTGAGAGGAAAAGCTACACTAAGAATCAGAGGTAAATGATAGACACAGACTTGGACAGGCTGATTATAGGCTGGAGCACACACACACACGCACGCACACAAACACGCACGGCTATAGCCCTGGCGCTAGCACATCTAGATATGAGAAGGGTTGTCATCGCTCCATCACAGCTCCCTATTACAATTACAATTACAATGAGGTCATTTAGCAGACGCTATTATCCAAAGTGACTTACAACTACATGATGCTATTACATGGAGCAGGTAGGGGTTAGGCATCTTGCTCAAGGATGCCTACAGGTAGGCCAGCTCTGGGGCTCGGATCCACGACCTTCCGGCTGAGAATCCAACACCCAGACCACCAGACTATCCTGCCCCCATTCAGCCCCCTTCCAATGCTTCATACACCCTCTATTACCTGACACAGTGTTAATACACACTCAGACACTAATGGGCATATCGACCCGTCAGCCTGGGCAGGGGGGAGGGGGGGGGTCTGACCTCATAGCTGTGTCAGCTGACACAGAGAGGAGGGAAGAGACAGTGTACACGAGAGAGACAGAGAGAGGGAGAGAGAGAGAGAGAGAGAGAGAGGGGTTGACAGAGGAGGAGTCATTTGGGAGGAAGCGCGAGGGATCGGCAGATAGATATAAATAAGATAAAAGGGCAAGGAAGGAGGGCTGGGGCAGGGAAACTTGGGTAAAGGAGGGAGAGAAGGGGAGAGGCGATGGAGGGGAAACAACAAAGCGACCGTGGGAGGGAGGGAGGGAGGGAGGGATGGGCCGAGATGAGCCTCGGAAATCAACCTCTCATACCAGTACATATGAATAGGAGTTGTCAATCTCCCCTTTCCTTCCACCAGCTGTTGTTGACAGGGCCAGTGATGGGGCCAATTTCATTCCATTAGCGCCCAGCGGGCGAGGGGAGCGGGGGGGGGGGGAATATGAATATACCAAAGGCGTGCGAGGATAACAGCTGACATGTGCGAATGTGATTGAAAATGTGAAGTCGGTTCCAAAAAGAGGAGGGTATGGAGAGGGAAATGAGAATAATGATCATGTCGGTCACGGAAGGCGCGCGTCTTGTTTGAATAAAGCGGGCGTATTATAAAAGGGGGATTGAATTATAATTTGAGCTGTGTGACATTGGCCTCATGACATGAGAGAGAGAGAGAGAGAGAGAGAGAGAGAGAGAGAGAGAGAGAGAGAGAGAGAGAGAGAGAGAGAGAGAGAGAGAGAAGGAGTGTGCTCGTAAAGTATGTGAACGCATGTCAGAGAGAACACGCTTTTGGATGACATGCAGGAACTGAGCGTGTATGTCACACACAGGTCGGTTGGTTGGTTGGTTGGTTGATTGAACAGCCAATCACACAGCTGACTGGACCACCATAACCGATACTGACACCGCCTGATATACTTGTCAACAACCACATCAGGTTTTGTGTGTGTGTGTGTGTGTGTACAGGATATGTGTACATGACCTCAAAATGTGTTTTATATGTTTTCGGAAAGCGTGCGTCTTTCACGCTCGTATGTGTTCTTATATTGTGTTGATGTGCACGCTTGCTTTAGGGGAGGATGTCCAAGGTAGGTCACATGAGGCAGGTCAGGTCACGTGAGGCAGACACACTAAAAGGTCATCCTGTAGCACATCCATCCGCACAGAGCACACAGAACAGGTGTTGCCATGTCCAGCTTGGGGATCTTTTTTAGCTACAAGCAGAACTGCTACTAAGCAAGAATGATGCTGTGTATACTAATACACTTTATTTATAAAGCCTTTCAAACACAATGTGTTTACAGAATAAAGCAGTGAATAATATAACACTTTGGTTGTGAAGTCTGTTGACCTAATGTGCTAAATGTGTTAACATGAGCACAACCTCTGAACGAGCAAAGCATTCTGGGAAAGACCGTGTACTACAGTACACGCGTACAATTTAAATGGGAAGCATTATTGTATCCCTTGGAAATGTTTGGTTACAATAAAACGAAAACGTTCTCGTCTTTAAACAGCATGAGATCATGGTTGGGGGCGGGGGGGGGGGGGGGGGGGGGGTCAGGCGGTTTGTGTCAGTAGCCGTTTCTGTTTCAGCGAGGCGTGAGAG
>JAOEHI010054025.1:0-14495 GCA_025447815.1 Percopsis transmontana | reverse complement strand
CAAGTCGAGTTGCAAGTCTTTGTACATTTTGTCGAGTCGAGTCTGAAGTCATCAAATTCATGACTCGAGTCTGACTCGAGTCCAAGTCACATGACTCGAGTCCACACCTCTGGCTACGAGGTTGTGATACGATAGCATACGATGCTCCCGTAGAAGACACAAGTTCGTATGATATCAACCTTGTTTTAAGAATAATGGGTTTTATTCGCACTGTCACGGAGAAGTACTACACCCACAGTCCTCAAGTGTAACAGCGACGTCTCTGATTGGTGGAGCTCACTCACAATTTAGCAATAAAATATAAAATTACCATTGAGTTCAAGCATAATAGTAATGGACTTAATTACGGAGGGAAATTTTATTTCTTAAATTGCGAAAAAGATTCAATGTTGTAAGAGAAGATAGCTAACGTTAACCATAGCTAAACGTGACTGAGTACGAAAAGTAACGTTTATACATAACAATTTTCATATATGGATTCGTATATATACAATATATACACTATTTTCAAGAATATAAACACTATGAGAAAGATTAAATGTAAGAAGAAGCGCGCTAAACTACTGTTATGAATGGACGCTATCATTCGCAATGGTTTGTGGGATGAGTAGTTCATTACCTAATTAAAATCATTTTGTACAGAGTCTTGTACCTTTGCCTTTTTTTGCTCTGATGGGAAATTTACTTCCGGAATCAGAGCCGAAAAAAAGTGGACGGTCACTGTTGAGTAATGTTATCCGTGACACCAAAGATCCGAGGCCCATGTCAGAAAAATGAAACGATTTTCAGTGAAACAGAGCTCAACAGTGAGATTCCGAAAGTAGAAATCCCATTCATAATTTTGTATTGGGAATTTGATTATGAGTCATAATTTCGTAACCATCCGATGCAGACTTTCCACTAGCTACGAGATAATTATTGCTCCTGTAGAAGCCACAAGTCCGTATGATATCAACCTTGTTTTAAGAAACATTTATTTTTTTCGCGATGTCACGGAGAAGTACCACACTACCCACAGTCCTCAAGTTGTAACAGCGACGTCTCTGATTGGTGAAGTTCGCTGTTACCAGGTCATTTTTAAAAATTTCGAATGTCATGTTTGGCTACTGCTAGCAGTGAGTCTGTACGATCGTTTACATTACGTTTACCAGAGCAACCATGATTCCCCCTCTGGCATGCTGTGTTTTTGAGATGTGAACAAGAGTGTCCAAAGGGGTGAAAATCACTACAAGCTAGGCCATGTACTGGAGTCTAGTGTTTGCCAGGGCCAGTATGGAAGAAAAGACATTCAAGGTTGTGGTGAGTTTTACAGACTGGCTAGTTTGGTAACGTTAGCTAAAATGAGCTAACATGACACTACATGAGTAGCACCAATCAAGTGTTTACCATGCCGCTGTGAATCAATCAATCAAGACTATACTTATATAACGCCTTTCTTGCAATAATAATTTGGCAATAAAATGTGAAATTACCATTAATATAAATAAAAGCTAATAATAAAAAACAACAAACTCTCCTAACTTGGGCAATACAACACTGGGCAATACAACACTTTTTAAACCTTTGAATCAGATTTCGAAGCAGTCACGTGGGTGTGTGAAACGAAGCATCGGACATTGTTCGCGTGATTTTGATAGAAAAAAATCAAGCTTCGATACAAAGCTTCACTGAAAATCGTTAATCGTTCATTTTTTTGACATGCGCATAGGGGCTTTGGTGTCACGGGTAACATCACTACTTCGTGCGTAATGACAGTTTGGGGCGAACGGCGCTTTCAAATACAGTTCGAATAAATGGTCTATCTGCATGCATGACAAAACTAAATGTCTGCCCGAGTGCTTCCATACATAAAAACGAAAAACCAAAAGGCGCAAGAAGCTTTAGCCTACTGACACGTTAAGTTTTGGTAAAGGACATTGTGTGAAAAAGGGATCTTAAAATAGAAAATGCAGAGCATGTAAACCCTTATCTGTTATTCCCACTCCAATAGCTAAAACATTTAGGTGCGGTTTCCCAGACAGGGATTAAGCCCTGTCTAGACTAAAATGGCCTTTTAAACCAGAAATATTCAAATGGTCTTTCTCATGCATAGTTTTAATAGTTCTATATTTAGCCTAGACTTAAACAGACTTAACGGATCAGTCTGAAAGGCTAGGGCAAAAGTTAGGGGCAACTAAAATGGCTGGAAAAAATTACTTACTGTAGAAGTAATTAAACCAAAGTTTAAATGTGTTCCAGGTAGCCCCTTTTTAAGCTATGCTTAACTATTGTTTGAACCCCAAATGCCCATCCCAGTGCACTGTTTATATTTTGAAACACAACTGCCCAGGATGTGTGACTGTAAGGGGAGGGGTAGAAAAGGGGGCCAATCAGCACTCAGGTCTGGGAGGGGTATGTGCTGACCCTAACGCACATGAGCACACACACACACATATCAGATCCCTCCTTACAAAATCTTCACTATAATAACTGTAGTAAAACAAAACATCCCAAAAAACATGGTGGATATATATATACATGGATATATAACCAATTTTCCTTAATTTTCATAAGGGATAAATGCACAAACTGGATGAACAGTGTCTCCATATGAGCACATATTTAGAATATCCCATTCTGCCAGCTGTGTGACACAAAGTTCACTGGTACAAACTGCTCCAGTTGTTCATAGAGTTGTAGACACAGCTATCTGCGTAGTACTGTAGGAGGAGCATTCGGGATAGAGGTTTACAGTGGTTCATGTATTTAACAGGCTAAGTCATGGCTAGATGGAGTCCTAATTCACAACAAAGGAGTTGCCAAAGCTGCTGGTGACACTAATAAGCAAGAGGCTAAAACCTGGACTGAATTTTGCTGGACTGGACTTCTACCTTGTAACACAACTACAGCAGTGGTTCTTAAAACGTTTGGGATCCTTTTTGTCTTAAATTTCTTCCCCATTACTTTGACACACGTGCATAAGGCAGTACGATAAAAATTCAAAATGGCCTTCAAAATATGCAATTTAAGGATTTATTTTTCACAGAAAGAACTACTTTCAAATGAATGTGTGCTTGGAATATAATTGAGAACACATTTTACAAATCATACACATGGAGTTCTCATGTGCGAGTGTGATGGCCCATAACCACTATTGTTTATTAACTTACAAACTTAATTATGATATAGTTAAACTTGTTCTAAATCTAGGTTTTGTTACATTTGTATACATACTGTATTTGTTGTGCTTTGCTTTTTTTGAATTAAACATCCAAAATTAACTGTGTACTACTACTAATGAATCACAATTGTAACTATTACAATGACAAAACTGATGTGCAAATAACCGATGTTACTCATTGTTGCTGGTAGATACAAAAGAGAGGTTTGTCCATTTCAGTGTTACACAATTACGTTATTTAGCAGATGCTTTTATCCAAAGCAACTTTCAATTACATGGTAATATAATACTTACAGGTAGGTCAATTCTGGGGCTTGAAGCCATGACCTTTTGGCTAGGAGTCCAACACCTAGACCACTAGACTATACTGCTCCCAATTAAACAATAATTTTATGGAAGAGCTTTGTCCTGTATAAACAAAATAGAGTGTGATTGGCTTAAAACAGTGTCACATCGTATTGGCAGAGAGAAAACTCCTAGAATGCAATTATGTGGCAGTAAAAAGAACAGGTTTTCCAAGCCAACTGACTTGAGCTTGCATCGCGATTTTCAATGGTAGAGCTGTGTCTATTTTTTTTTATAGGTCAGTGGTTGTGATCTTTCTATTGCTCTGTCTCCCACTGGCCAGAGATTGTATAGTGCCCCTTTTAAGATAAGAATAATTCAAATTTTTTCCTCATCTGCAGAAATAACTTATAATATGGCCTTCATTAACTACCATAGTGCTGCTGACAAATAACTATTGAAAAAAATAATTTGTTAATCTTCAGAATTTGTATTAAAAAGAGATGAACCATTAAAACAACACAGTACTTTTATGAAACCCTCGACTCTGTAGCTTCATTACTTCAATATTAAGGACTTATTATGCAAATTAACTCGTCTGCCATTATGCAAACAGTTATTGTTTTAGAATGGGATATTCTGTAAGTAGGAGTAAGTATATATTTTGAGAGAGATGAGAGAGATGAGAGATGTTTATAGGACAAGCTGAGGTCAGCATGGTGGTCTTGATCCACCTCATGTTTTCATGTCAACCTTAACACCTCATGGCTGATTACCCTCTACCACTCCTGGCCAGGGAGGGCTGTGTGTTGTAGGCCAATGTTGCGCTCATTAGTGGCCAAGCATGGACTCCCTGTAGCATGCCTATTGAAAAACACATGGAAAAACACAATTCAATGAACTCGAAAGGAACTTAATCAGACGTCATAATGTCAAGACCTTATAAGTAGTCACTTGTTTTCTCTTTACAATTCCTTGTAGTCTTGTAAAAACTTGGGTGGCTCGCGTTGCCATGGAGTTTGGCAAAGTTCATTTGAACCTCAGGACGTTGCTGCTGACAATGATGATGTTTAAATGGGGTAAGTAAAGCAGCAACTGTTCAATTTTTAATGCTTGATCAGAATTGGGTTTTTTAAATTAAAAATAATGATTTTCACATTTTTTAAGTTATTTAATGATGGGACAGTCCAAGTAGAATTATGTACGCATGCATAAACAGAGGCAAAGCAGCCAGAAAAGATCAGAGAGGTGAGTTACAACAAAACTGTATATTGTAGGGACTTACATTTATTTCAGTTACACCCCAACTTTTTAGCCTATTTAGTAGTCTTTAGTAGATAACTCAAAAAATACTTTTCTTTAAAATTAAATTAACAATTAAAAAAAATATTTATACAAAGATTTTAAAATTGTATGTCACTCATTGTCCTCCACAATGCAATCAGGTAGGACTAATAAATAAGGCAGCAACTGCCCGTCCATCAAAATATGTCAAGTTCCTTTAATACATTTAGAAGTGAATCAATTACAAATGCGAGTCATACAAACACATAACTTCTGATATACTGGATTTGTATTCTAATTCAAGTACTGAATTAATAAAGAAAATACTGTTCAAATATTACACATTATTTAATGTTCAGACTGAATATTATTTCCCTATAAATTTTGAAAGAATTTAAATTTACTGACTTAGAGTGAGTACTATTATTAATATCAAGGACCAGGTAGGGGACATCACTTTTCGACACTGTAAATTGTGTAAGATTAATTTACCACATAAAGCACAGGATAGATGGCCGGTTGATAAGTTAACTGGACCAGTTTGTTTCAAGAGGAGCCTCACTGTCATAAGAATGCAAATTTTCACCTTACTTACCAGACATTTCGACCTTTTCATCAGATGATATGCAAATCAGATATATAGCATAATAAGCATAATAGCAACATAATAATACTCAGTCTGTTAACAGACATGAACAGCTCAATATGAAAAACATTTGTTAAACTAAAGTAATTTATTTAGAATAGTAGTTTAAACAGTGACAGCACATATAGAACAGTAGATATTAAGTGGCTTGTGGCAGTTGCACTCTGTCTCAACACCTGCCTAGTCATTGGGCATAGCTACTAACACACCACTGTCACCAATTATTTTTATATCTCGTGTGATCTCTCTCAATGGGTTGACTGGGTCATGTGATATCTTGTAATTGGTTGCAACACACTACCTGCCTTTATTTACTCTAAACTGAAAAAGAATAATATACTAATTAGAAGTGAAACCAGCTACTGTTACTATCAATGGACTGCCCCACATTTTTAAGCATAGAAACTTTAGTTAGAGCTAATCATGCTGTATACACATACTGTGTATGTGTTTTAGTTTCCTTTGGTAGCTATAGGCCTACTGTGTCACAATATACTGTATAATGAAACAGTAGTATAGTAGTAGTACTAATAGTAATAGATTGTGTATAAATTCAAATTGTATGTCCTAATGTATTGGTGAGAGCATGTACATATGTGACTGATCCAAGACGGTGCAGGTACACTGTCTCCAGGAGCTTAGTCAAGGCAAGGGATTGACTCAGTGAGATTACAACAGGGAAAGGCTTTAAATCAATGAGGCTGTCAAACCTGCTAACGAAAAATGAGAGGGGAATCGGGGTGATAAATAGAAGTTTGAAATGAATGCTCCACTATTTGTTGAATATTGACATTCCGAATACTGTATGTGTACTTGTAGGTGACAATCTGCTCATTCTGTAAGACCTATGTCTAGTGCTATTGACTGTTTCAGCAGTTACACACAGTAACACATTCAATACGCGTACACTAGATAAATGATGGCAGATGGCAGACTGACTGGACCTTATCACTGCTAAATAGCTAATAGCTAGCACTGTCGATGTGGAAAGAGGGCATCTTCTATTTTGTTCAAATGACACTTGTTACATGAATATTTACATGAATAGTATTTTGAACAACTTCCCTCCAAATGTACAGTCCTTATGTGAAATGATACTTGAAATGATACTTTTGTACAAACGGATTCAAATGTGCTAACTTCACCACACTAAAACCTAAACAAGATTACACTATAGCCCTTTAAACTGGAAGCCTTGCTGGGCTTATACAGTCTATAGCCCACACATTCTCAGATCTTTCTAAAAATAACTTAAAAAACTTTAAAATAATCTTTTAAGCACATATGAAAGAGACTCCCCGATTCTCCGATATCAAATCTACTAGAAACGTTCTGTATTATTAATGAAAAATTAATGTCCTTTATTCATTATGGCTAAATCACAAGTCACATAACACATGCAATACCCTTTCTACTCATTGTCGCTTTGGATAAAAGTGTCTGATATATGACCTAATTTAAACTGTAATTCTACCCTTTTGAAAAAAAGCATATACTAAATTACTCATTGTAAAAAATAATAGAATACAAACATAAATGCATATATAAATTGAGTATATATTGTTAAAGCTAATACATAACCATCTAAACAAAGATAGAAATTCTCATCCAGTATACCGCCCCACCATAATCTTGGCTAAAAAAGCACTTTGTTGAGGATTGGATATGACAACAACCTTCTGGTGCGAAAGGGCAGAGGCAGGGCAGATAAAGCTGCAAAGCTGCCTTTACCCGGTATGCATGGGATTAATTTAGATTATCCTGGTCAACCAATGCCAATTGAACAGACTGTAGCAGTATAGGAGGATTTAGAATTGCATTAGGATATAGTAGAACCCCAAAACCCAAAATTTAAATTCGAAACACAAGTCTGTAACAAGCTGCATCCACCACGGCTGTGTTAAATTTAATCAGAAAGTGCTAAAAATGCAGTACTGTTAATATCCACCTGACTCCTAAACTGAATTAAAGGTCAATTAGAAAATTCACCAATTTATTTCTAGAAATAAAAAGTAAAATATAAAAATGTTCAAGAGTAGATGTCGCAAGAGCTAATTTCACTTCTTCTAAGGAGTGTGATGGTTCGATTTTAAAAAGTATTCGTCCACTAAGATGATACTACGTCCTAGGAATCACGTCCTAGTAATCACGACCCTGTCCGCAAATTACGTGAGGGTTAGCAGCTAATTTGGTTCCAATACTAACCTAATGGATGCACTTGTAAAGCCAACCTTCTCTTCAAAAACCAATGGGTAGTCACTACATCCATCATTTTAATATTTACATTCTATGGGGGAGAAAGAGGGGTAGTATGGGCAGGGCTAGAGAACGTTATGAGTCTAGTAGCTCTGTAGAGCTTGCATGCAGCTAATGTCATTCAATAATATTTAAATCCAAGTCATACTTTATTGTTGGAAAAATAACAGTTGCAATTGTAACAAAAAGACATTTAAAAACAAACTTCCAGCCCAGAGGTTGGTGGCCTTGATAATCAAATCAAGTCAAGATGCCTCCCTGGAGACAAATAGTCCAAAACAGTACTAGATGACTGATTAATTTATTGATCCAGGCAATTATAGTGACTGGAATTTACTACCAACACTACTCTATTCTGGATGATATTTTATCATGGCTGTCTGCTTGACAGACAACAAAAAAATCTGTTTTTAAGTCTGTGTGCTGGCTACTTCCACCTATCTAATTGCTTGCAACTTGCTTGCAACAGTGCTACTAGTGTTCCAAATTTCTCTTTCAGACAACCCTCCTTCTTCTCATCCCTTGCTCCCCTCATTGTTAATATATTCCACTTCAGTGAGATTTAGACCCACAAGTGTCAGGAGGGATTTGTGCCTGGGAGTTGGTATGTTGGACGATGAGTAGAGACTGGCCCAGTTTGAGGAATGTGGAGTGATTCCACAGAGAGTTCATGCCATTGGCTAGTGGCAGTGCACCCCCGTCCCTCCAGCCTCGACTCCAAAACCAAAGCATTCCCCCTCAGAATGCTAACAGAAACATTTAAATTACTAAATTAAATTATGTAAATGTTATTGGAGAAGGCATTTTTTTTTTTACTTATTAGTTATTATTATTATTATTATTATTATTAGTAGAAGTAGTAGTAGTAAGAGCTATTTTTACTAATTTAATCGGGGTAAAAAAGGAGTATAGTGTATTGGATAGTAATTTACTTGTCAACATAATGAACATTATTATAATGTGATATTGAACTATAGATATTGAGTAAAACCCTTGACTCTATAACATCATTACCTAAATAAATGTTCACATGCTAACATGTATGATGAAATGATAATAACAGAAACAATTAGTTTTCAAACAGTATTATTAGTGGCATAGATGTGTGAAACAATTAAAGCCAATGGAGGTTGGAAGAACAATGATACAGTAGATTGGGTAAATACACAAACTAAATGGAATATTTTATCCCAAATGTCAGCGTGTGGACTATATTAGAGTATTGAGTAGTTAATATCACTTTAAACCCTAAAGTTGGATGTGTGTTACTTACGATGAGACATTGTTTAAATCAACATAATGCCAATTTCGGATCCCTTTTAGGAATATTCTGCACGGCCACTTCAGACAAATGCTTGTCTGCTCCATGCCAGAATGGTGCTACTTGTGTGGACACGATGGATGACTATGCATGTATCTGTCCCAGAGATGGGGTCCGGTTCATGGGAAAAGACTGTGATGAACTTTATGACGCCTGCTCTTTTGCCCCGTGTGAAGACTGCACGAGCACTCCAGGCACCCTGGAATACCACTGTACCTGCCCAGAAGGACTAACAGGAGACAACTGTACAGAGGACATTAATGAATGCCTGAGCGACCCTTGCACTGAGCCCCATTCCGACTGCATAGACCAGCTCAATGGTTATTTCTGCAGGTGTCCTGCAGGGTTTGGCGGAGAGGACTGCATAACACATGTCACTGACTGCATTGACCAACCTTGCCTGAACAATGGAACTTGTGTATTGCTACCTGAGGGCTTTTCATGCCAGTGTGCACCAGGATTTGAAGGGGTAACGTGTGGAGAAGATGTAAATGAGTGCTCTTCTCAGCCCTGTCAAAATGGAGCCATCTGTATAGATGGAGCAGCAGAATTCCACTGTTTTTGTGTGCCAGGCTTTCAGGGCCACAACTGTGAGATTGACATCAACGAGTGTGCTTCACGGCCCTGTAAAAACAACGGCACCTGCATTAATGAGAAGGACCACTATGAATGTGAATGCTTGTTTGGTTTTACAGGTATAGTTGAAAGGATTTTTTTTCACATACACACACATACACAGGGCCGTATGCAAACTTTTTGTAATACAAACGTCCAGAGGGGCAGGCCCCAGATTTGGTCTACCTGTAAGCATCCTTGAGGAAGCTGCCTAACCCCTTTCTGCTCCATGTAATTGTAAGTCACTGCTAACTGACATAATTGCAATTGTTCAGAAAGTGGTCCTGCAAACTAGGTTACATTCCTGCAACAACATGAAACTATATATATTGATATATTGCGTTAAGACCGTTTATAAATAGACTCACAATGGTTGATGTATATCAACTACACTCTTACTTTGATAATAATTATTTAATCAAAAGTGTCAACAAGTTTGCATGGCTAAGGTATGAACGCATCCCTGATAAGCTTATTTCTTAAGTCTGAAATTGTTGGCTGTGTTATAAGAAACTTAACATTGAGTATAAAACTAAGATAGCTTGTATGGCCCACAAATTCCATGGTAGGTGAGCTTGTTTTAATAATTAGATAGTTTTCAGTATTAAGGCATAGGTTTTGTGTCTTTGAACTTCAGAGTTAACGTTAATTTAGACAGTGACGCCATTGGGAGTTTTATATTCAACATTGCAATGAACAGAGGAGAATTATACCATTGCACTTGAAATGCTAAATTTAGATTACAATTACAATTAGCACATTGGGGTTTTACATGGAGCATATAGGGGTTAGGCATCTTGCTCAAGGATGCTTACAGGTAGGTCAACTCTGGGGCTCGAACCCACAACCTTCCGGCTGGGAGTCCAACACCTAGACCACTAGACTATAGATGAAGGAAATATAGGCTAATGTTTTCATTGACACTAATCATATCAAAATAGCTATCTAACTAGGTTTAAAGAAGCATAGTCTAAATGTTAACACGGCAACGGGCAGTGGTAAACGATTTCCCACAAAAAAACAAAATGCTGCAATAGAAATGATCACAAAACGACTCGTTTGTGTTTAGTTACCTCAATGTGGTAGAATGTCGTTTGCTACAAAGTAACTTCGCCAATTAGAACAAAAAATAGAAAAATGCCTAAGCTGCTGTGATGAGATGCACTACCAACATAGTAAAGAACCCAGAATTACATTTTTAAAAACAACTGAACCAAAAATTAGAGCCTTTAAGGAGACAAAAGTGGATACAAGCAATAAGACACAAGGCATCAGCAGGAAGAATGGGAAAACTGTGGGATCCTGACACTCCTGATGCCTACCTCTTCTTCTCTTGTTGACATAGGGTGCTAAAATAATCCTTTGACACGGTGAAATGTCGAATGTTTTTAGCTAGGTAAAGCAATTTAGCATATTGTGGCGCCGATTGTGTTCCCCTCCAGTGGGAATCTTGGAGGGGAGAAGGGAAAGCTAAGATTCTTGTGATTGATGCAAACTATTTCAAGATATATTCACAACAGCAGGTACAATCAATGGCTCTGTCAGACCACCAACCAACAAACAATGTCAACTTTGAGACTTCTATTACTTTCTCCTAAAAAATACAGAGCTCTGGAGCTCGGTGACCTCAATGCTGCATTCGGCCATGCACACACGCACATACAGTTATTCACATCAATTTATATACTGGATGAACAGTCAACATGTTCTCAGCAATGAAACACACTTAAAAAAAGCTTAATTTTAAGAACTAAGTTTAAAACTAAATGAATGGGCTAGGTTGCAAATTATTATTAATTATAAAGCTTGTACAGTTCATATAAAATTACGAATAACCTTAATGTGACTATACAATATACTGTATGTATACCACTATTGAGACCTGCTTATTGACAATATTTTTTAAGGTATCCATTCATACTTTTTATTCCTTGCTGAGAGTTGTTCATTCCAAAGTGTTTTGTTCATGATAAACAGAGCATGGGAAGTATTTTTAGTGCACAGTAAGATGTTTCTTTCAGGGATCTTATCTGTAGCTCAACCTTCGTCAGATAATCTCCTTGCAATGTGAGAGAAAACATGGCCAGTGTTGCTTTTTTTATACTCCTGGCTTTTTCTGCCTGGTCTGTGTCAAATAACTTCAACGTTATCTATAAGGACTGCATAGGAGCCCAAATGCAGAAAAGAATGTTGGACCACTATTGCCCACTGCTCTATAATAAAGATCAAATTTTCTAAATTAAATGTACCTTATAAAAACTTTTTTACAATCTGTGTATACCTCTGGAGAAACATAAAGGTTTCTTGATTGCGTTATAGAACCCCCAAATATCCTCCCCAGCTCACTGTTTTTATAACCCAACTGTTTACAAAAATAAAAAATGCACATGGCTGTTGGAGGTGGGGGGGGGGGGGGGGGCATAGGAGTGCATATTGTTTCAAACTGTAAGGGAAATGTAGCTTTTTTCCAACTTTTTTACAATTACAACCTTTAACATTTACCAAAAAAAATTAAGAATTATATAGGCTACACCAACGATTTAACAAACAAATTAGAAATCTGACTAAACAAAAAACAATGTTCAAGAAACACAAACAAGAAAATAGTAGCAAATCATGTATATGGACTGTAAATTTTCTCCTGATGTATTTGCATTACAAAGCTATCTCTCTTTCTTACCACAATCATTAGGAGTAAACTGTGAAATTGAGATAGATGAGTGTGAGTCCAATCCCTGCGAGAACGGAGCCACTTGTCATGATCTCATCGGCATGTATTCATGTGCATGTATGGCTGGATTCGATGGCACTGACTGTGAAGTTGATGTAGACGAGTGTGCCAATGAGCCTTGCCAAAATGGAGCCAACTGTCATGACATGGTGAACAGGTATGGCAAACTGTTACACTGTGTTGGTTTCATGGAATCTGGGGGTAGAACAAGGAAGTGATTGGGGTAGTTGGGTTTGATCCCCATTACCGTCATACCTATATGCATCTTTGACCAAGATGCCTAACCCCTACCTGCTGAATTGTGAAATAGTTTTTTTGTGGGAAAGAATAGCTTAGTGGCTAATGTGGTTCGATCCCCAACATGCCTAGCCTCCTCTACTTGCTCCTTAATAATAATATAATTTTACTCACTGTAAGTGAGTATAATTAAAAACATCTGCTAAATTGCATAAAAGCATCTGCTAAAATGTTTTATTGTAATTGCAATTTAACTTGCTATACTACTGTAAATGATGTTACACTTGTTACATGTTACACTTGTTGGCATCCAGGAAAACCTGGGTAGAGTGGATGAATTCTAACAAGGCTAGCAATTGTCATACTGTAGATAATGCTATAAACTATATATAACCTGTAGTCTAATCCCAAAATTACTTTAAAGAAAGATCACACGACCGAATGCCAGCAACGTTGTTGGCATTTGGTCTTTTGGTCTGTCAATCAATGATTTTTATTTTTTTTAAAGTCACTGTGAATAATCACTGTGTATAATTGACTGCAGTTGAAGATGTGTGCTTTAGAATAACGTTTTGTTCATGCTTAAACTTATTTGTGTGTCCTGCAGTTACAAGTGTGACTGCACTGACACAGGGTTCATGGGGGACCACTGTGAAGAGGACATCCCAGAATGTCTCTCTGACCCTTGTGAACATGGTGCAACCTGTTTAGAGGGCATCAAAGGCTACAAGTGCCTCTGCTGGCCAGGTATTAAAATGTTAAGTTACAGTAAAGGGTACAGTTAAAGTTCAAAATTCTTGTGTTTCAAGACCCAAGTTTCTTCTTATTATTGGTCTCCTTAAGTAGTTGTTTCTTTGCATAAATTCAACCATAAAGGCCTTATTCACACAGTCTCTTCTCAAAAGCTGATGTTGAGATGTGTCTGTTACTTGATTCTTGATGCTGCTAAATCTTTCATCTCTTTCGACCAATTTTCTCCCCACAAAATGCAGCCACAGTGATTAAAGAAAAGTTTGACTTCTAAATTATAATAATTGGATTTTAACAAGTGACAGATCATAAGAATATTGTTGCTAGTTCCCAGTTAAATGGCAAATTGATATGCATACAGAGTATTCTGTTTTTTCTGTTAAGGTTATGAAGGACAGCACTGTGAAATTGACATTGATGAGTGTGCTGAACAGCCGTGTGAGAATGGTGGAGAGTGTTTTGAGCGCTCTGATCCCTCACACTGGGAGATGGACTGGGAGATTGGTTTTTCAGATGCTGGTGGATATATTTGCCAGTGTCAATCTGGATATGCAGGTGAGCATAAATAACAACCTTAAATGTTGCATCTTCATACATTGTTTTGTTTGATGTTAGACATTGTTTTTTTATTTTTTATATATTACAGGAGAGAACTGCTCTGTAGACATTGATGAGTGCGAGAGTGAACCCTGCCTGAACAGTGGGACATGTGAGGATCAAATCAATGGATACATCTGTACATGTTCTGAAGGATTTTCAGGTAAGACCTTTAAATAGACTGAATATTATAATTCCAAATGTCTTTAAAGACATTTGGATTTGGTCATATTCTTTTGACTTTCAGAAGACAAAAACATTCAGTGTTCCTCTGCCATTTAGTTACATTATTTCTCATAAACATGCTTCGACAAAGACGATATCCGTGATTACTTACAGGTATATTTCAAGTTTAAATCTAAAATGTAAATATATCACTACAATAATGCAATTCTGCAAATAGGAGTACTCAAGAACACATTCCAGACAACGACCTGCTTTGAAAACATGGTAAAAGCGTGTCAATTCCGAATGAAAATGCCAATCTGGTCTGAGAAAAATTAATTAGGTTTTACCGACCATCTGTGTGAGGACTTACAATATACACTCACCTAAAGGATTATTAGGAACACCATACTAATACTGTGTTTGACCCCCTTTCGCCTTCAGAACT
>JAOEHI010054024.1:0-14498 GCA_025447815.1 Percopsis transmontana | reverse complement strand
TATATAGTTAGTTCATTTTGCGTTTCTCATTTTGGGTGAACTGTTTCTTTTAATACACCAACACAGGTCATTTACTATGGGTGAATTAGGCATCTGGACATTCCTGTACTCATGCACACGCATATGCTAATGTTACCATCCTAGACACTTTTGTTACAGGTCGCAACAAGATCGGATTTGGAGTCACTGTATCTAGTCTGTTACAGTTTATTTTAAACAGAACCATGTTCTGCCACATTTATACACCAATGTGAATGTTTGTCATTAAAATTGGTAAGAATAAATGTTGCTGAAATAGGTGTTTAAGAATGTAAGTTGACATGAAACCGTCGGGTTTGTGACATAACAGACTCAAACACTATCTTTCACTGAACGCATTGTGAGAGTGCCGACCATTAAGGTATTGATATTAACCTCGACTGTAATCTTGAATGATGTAATAATTTTGTTGCTTGATGTTTTTGTTTATTGCTTTGGTCTACTTTTTGTAATAAAATGAAAATGGTGAATATATTGTGTGCTGTGGATGCTGTTCTTTGATTTTCATTTCTGATGTTCCTGCAATTGTTCATCTAGCCTCATTAGACCCTCCTGATCTTGTGAGGTACACATTCAGTTTCACTCTGCTATTTGGTCTGGATATGCTCATGAATTATACCCAGTCAAACAACCAGGCCAATCAGCATCCAGTTGACAACAACAAAAAGTGTCTTTGTGGCTGCTCATTGGGCTAAAATCAGACAGGGTAATACTATTGGTAATATTGCATTTAGGCTTTTTGTCATGGTATATAAGATTTTTTTTATTTGTGGTGCAGAAGATGGGGATTTAAGTGATGTTTTTGGTAGAAGTGGGAATTGGAAAAAACAGATTTGTGGAACAGCAAGACACTTTAGTTGTAATACAAGGAATAATTTAATATTTGTTGTAGACTATGCAAATTAATTAATTTTCTATTGTAAATAAACATTTGAATGTTGCCATTACTTAACGTTTAATACCATTCATCCATTTGAAATGCATCTTGGTAATAACGCTATAAAATAACATTCTAGGGAATTGGTTATACAGACCATCCCTTGCAGCACTGCTGAGTGAAACGGGCTTCAGTCTCATGAACAATGTATATGATCCACACTGTTGTTGTCCAATGTAAGTCATTTGGTGATGATCTGCATCAATGGGCCCCTGTAAGACTTTTTGAGCCAAGAAGTCTTACAAGGGCCTTAAGGCTACTTCCTTGGCTCCACGTTACAACGTGGTTGAGAAGCCATCGCTCTTACCCTTAACTCAACTCAAAAAACTTTATTTATCCCCGTAGGGCAATTCAGTTTTAGCCTGCCAGTCGTATCAAAACAAGACAAGACAGCAATCAATCAATCATTCAGAAACCCTGTCAATTACATCATCTAGCAAAGCAGCGAATACACGGGTTGCAATACATGGACTAAGCAGGGACCATAATTCAATAAGTGAAATCAATAAATAGATAATATAGATAATAGATAAAAAGTTTTGCTCTGCCCAAATAACTGTAACGATTAGAAATCGGGAATGCTTCCAACTGTCGCAGGAGTTATGCAATTCGATTTGAAGATTATTAGTCCAAACCAACTGCCTATAGAGCGTTGTATTAAATACCCACAATGAAATTTACTGCTCATAGTTTCCTGATGCTTAGCCTACTATATAGACTGCACTTCTCAGTATGTCTTGAACTACTCTTGCGGAACAAAACAGTGTTACAAAAATGGACTTTGAAACTCAAAGAGAGTCCATTGTCCATGCTCCTCCTACAGCACATCTGACTGCTCAGTGGCTTGAATTCCTCACTACACCTCCTTTTTCTGCTCTCCCTCCCTGTCAAACCATGGTTGAACTGGCAGGCCCTGACTTGAAAATAAGGAGATCCTGCCCTCATGAAGTCTCTTAACATCAAAGCTTTTTAATATTTTGGATATGCCACAGACCTGAGGGTAGGCTACACACAGTATTGAGGAAGTTATGAGCTGCACGTGCTGGAGCTACTTGTTTGAGGCTGAAGACAGTAAACCAAATGTGTTTTTTACGAGCATACCTTTATCTGAACATGTAGGGTCATGTTTATCCCCCATGGTAGTTCCTGCTGCTCTTATTTCAGCTGTAATTTCTCTGCATTGTTACGCTTCTTGTAACTCGCACAAGATACACATCAGAAAAACAAGCTTACAAGCCTGGTGCATTTAGTTTACTAAAATATTGTTTATACTTAATCTACAGAAAGTAGAAAGAACTTGGAAAGCAAAAGTAGTCTAATTGAATAATAAAGTCCACATAAAAAGTTAACTTGGCAAATGGGTGCTTTCTCTTCTTCTAGGGCTGTAAATGCTGTAAATGTAAAATGTAAATGTGAATGCCAAACATGTTTACCAAAGACAAAGGAATGAGATTTTCATCCTTTGCCCATGATAATGAATACACAGTAATTGGATAGATGCAATCCAAGTATTATCTCAGTCACATGCAAATGGTTTCGAAAACAATAAATTCATTTTAATGCAAAAATACGACATCACATTTTATATAAAATATTTACATGAGATACACAGTTAAAACATGAACATATCAGGCAAGTCATAGAGTACATAATACACTTTCAAAAACTGTAGTCTTAACAAGTTTAAATTGTCATGCTTACATTGCAATTGCATTGTTTACTAATTTAGCAGTCCACCATCACTGCTTGCTATTTTGCAGTCACTAGCAATCTAATCAATAATTCAAAAGTATCAGTGTCCTGCACTGATTATTACAAAGCACCTTGTTTTAAAATGACCCTATTCAATAAACATGAAAATGATTCTACTAAGTAATCAAATCTTAGTATTTTCACTCTTATTTCCCCCAAAACAAAATTAATCACATAATAAAGAACATTAGAATCTCTGTAAAGGGATTAGTTACATTTAATACGTTTATGAAATAGTATGTATTTTTTTTTAACTATTTCTTGTTTACTTAAAAAGGTTAATTATGAGGAGAAAAGCCCTGTAGTTTAATAGGAGGGTGGAAATTAGGTAATAGGACTGGCATTAGGAGTATGAAGGTCAGAAGGTTAGATATTGTAAATATCACACTAATCATATAATTATTTATATATCGGCAGGTCCCTGCAATCATCCAAGTCAACGGCCCAAAGGTTGTTGACTTCCAGTCTCCCCGACCACCCACTACTCAGCCGTGGGGTGAGGCAGCGCAGCCAAAATAATCCACACCAATGTTGCGGGGGTATCCTTCTAGAACCTTCATCTCCACAGGGTCAAACGTCCAGTAGTTCGTTCCACTCAGGAAATGAACATTTCCTGTGAGGGTTAAAAGGTAAGTACATGGTTTTATGAGGGTTGTTTTTGAAAGAGCAGGTTATCCTTATGTAGAATCATTTTCATAATTTTTTTTACTGGTGTTCATTGTTGTTTGTTGTTTACTATCAATATTTTTACGCTTTATGTACGCTTTATGGTTTTGCGGGTCTTGGCTCAGGAAGTTTGAAAACCACCGACGTGGCCTACAAGGATATCACTCATTCTAATACGACCTGAATATGTCATTGCTCCCAAACGTTGACACAGAGTTAGAAGACTACGCCCAGATGTCAGCTTTACTAACTTACCATTTTCATCTCGAAAAGCCGCGTCGATGTTGCCGGGCACCCCCCTCCAGTCTTGCATGCTGCGGGGATGATGTGCCTCCACGCGGTTCTTCTGTGCACTGAAGCGCCAGTAGCTGCCTGATTTTAAGAGGTATATGTTTTGACCCTGGTCTTCCTCCCACGTTACAGCCGCTTGGATGTCTGTGACAGGAAGCCCCAACCTCTGCACTGACTCTGGGCCTGTAATCCTCCTCTCTGCATCAAATACCCAGTAACTGTCCCCTGAGCAGAAAGATCAAATAAGAAAACATGATATAAAAAGGAGAAGAGTTGTCTGTACATTTAAAAAGGTACACTCCTTGATTTTTTTTTTTTTAAACCAGCGTTACAAAACGTGGCTCAATTTGGTGTAAATTCTTTGCAAGGAACTGTGACTAGTAGCCTGGTAAGACCAGTCTGAATGTGCAAGCTCCGCAATTTGTTCTGCTCTCCATATCACTCTGGAAACACGATTTGTTTGTCATAGAGGCAGTGCCAACAGGTGTCAATCAAATCATCAGCAGACGATTGGACCGCCTTAAACCAAACAGAACAAGACACTCTGGGACATTTTTCAAAACATAGGCTGTACAGTACAATAACCCATTTCCAGACATAATAATGAAACAGAACGTACACAATGCAAAAAGTGTTATTCAATCTAGTGGTTGAAGATTGCTATTGTATTATTCCATTTTGTAATTGATTACAATAGCACAACCACTCCATTTCATCGGAAACACCATGCCACATTACTCTCCCAGAGTTTGGTACAAACTGGTCCAACAGTCTCTGAGATATTTCCTGTGAGAAGCATACACACACACCTAAGGGCGTCATATATATTCTCCAACCTAAAACCAACCTTTGATGAACCAGATGTTGCCTGACTCATCTTCATAAGCCGCATCAATGTACTCGGGTATCCCTCTCCAGTGGCGTGAAGCCAAGGCTGGATAACCTGCTTGCAGACGTCCGTCGCGGATACGCCACACAAAACGAGACTTGAAGAAGAACAACTCTCCCCTGATCATGGACACAGCATCAAAGTTGGTCCTACAGGCGTCTGGCTGTGAAACAGAAAAGAACGTATGACTTTAGATTATATTCTATTTTTAAGGGAATGCACCTTTACCAGAAGCCATCTGACCACTAGATAATTAGATTGAGCTCTTCATTATCACAGATAACACACACATACACAGGTAAACTGTATTTTGTGATAACTAACAGTTTTGAGTTATAAATAACATGTTTTTGAATTCAGAAATATGCCTAAGCTTTACAAATGACTACAGGCAACACGGTCATTTATAAAGGCGTAGTAACCATCCTAGGATGACACATACCATTCCAGTGTCAATTTCATTCGTCTCTATGATGTCGGGCGGTGCAGGCAAGGGTAGACCATACAGGTGTTGGATGCCTTTTTTATCATCCTCGCTCAACTTCAGTGGGTAGGAGAAACTGTAGAAAGGTGACATCACAGCACCGGGGACCAGGGAATGCTGGAGCCCCAAAACATGGCCAAACTCATGTGCTGCCACTTGCAGCAGGTCTGTTCCTGAAAAGGGTAGATTCATATGTACATACGTGCAATGTTAGCAAGGCTTTACAAGTGTATATCTGCCTGTGAAGTGATCGGGTTGAAAGGCATATATTAGAAACGAATCAGGTGAAACACTGTTTTTTATTTACCTGTGACATTATTGATCTATATATCTGGTAAGAAATATAGTAACATAACAACTGAGAAAATAAGAAAATAGGGAACAGATGCCTTTTATTTGCCTTCAATTTGTTTCTGGCTCCGGTTGTATTAGGACGCAAGTTATCTTATGTTTCAATGTCAAATTCACTCACCCACTTCATTGCCCAATGTCCAATTCTCATCGTAGTCAAAGTGGATGTCCCCTTCTCTGTGTGTCCGAGGAAAGAAAGCATGGGCCAGTATCCCTCCGGCACCGTCGAATGGTAAGTTGTCTCCATGCCAGTACCTTTGCAAAATAGTAGTTTTACTCAATTTGAGTTACTTTCTCCCTGGAGGAAGACACAGACACCCTGTATCTGTTCAGAGATTCGTCATACCTGTTGAAGTCGATAATGATGTCCGCCTTTCCGCTGGAGACTTCCGTGAACTTCAGAGGGCTGACCTCACTCCAGACACGTAACGCTTCTCGTAAGACGCCACGCACTTTGTCCTGGCTCATCTGCCAGGGGAAACGCATGATCCTTGTGGAGGCACATGCACACATCTTGGTATTCTAAAGTGTTTTTTTATTACTGACCTAACCTTGGCTAACTTCTCATTTCTGATCTTTTATACTGTCCTAAAGAGTAGGAATGATACTACATTTTTGTGGACAGCGTTAGTGTAGCCTCACAAATATTGAAAGATAACAGAAAAAATAACTATTATTCTTGAAAATGTAATAAAAATGACAAATATTTTTTAGAGCTACAACGTTATTTTACATGCTGGCTATGAACAGTTGTATAAGTGTATCATTTCAGCAAATTAACATGTTTTGCTATTGCCTAAAAGATGTCAGATAAAACAATAGAAAGTTACTGAAAATCCCATCGTTGGCACGGTGGTTCAGTCTAAACAGCAATAGTCTCACCCTTACATGCTGCAATCATTGAATGCAACAATCTACATGCTGTGTAGGCGCTTTAAACTGCAACAAAACAAACATCAGGACTTCTCTTACTTGTAGGTGAGATCTGTCTTATCCCAGCGTCCTCCATAAAGCACAAACCGTTTTCTGCGGTGTTGTTTTTTATAGGCTCTGTCATTTTGCTCGTTGTAGGTAGATATGCCCACCTGGTTTGACCTGGGATAGTCTGGAACGCCACAGCGGGGACGGTTCCAGAACTTACTTTCATTTTCCGTGGATACTATGGAGCTCATTAGATGATGATGCTCATTTAGAGTGTCTTGTTCCAGTCCACCTTTATTCTTCGGACCAACATGATGGTTTTTCTGAGGCCAACCCTGTAAAAACAAACACTTTTTTTTCATCCTTTAGTTGTGCCTAAAAAAATCATTACCTTTCACCATCTCTGCAGTAACCGTTTAAACCCTCCAAATCATATTTCTTCCTGGCATCACTAATAATACAAATTAATTTGATTGATAAAGTGAAAATACACCTTTTGGTGGTAAATTGGTAAAACTATACTATGCTTTCTCCTACTTGGCTGAATGCCCAGACAGGTGCCCCAACGCTGCAATTGCTGTTGCCGTTTGTGATGTCACAAATCATATAAACTATAAAGAAGGTGTCAGCTGTCCTGGCCAACAAGTGAACATTAACTAGAAACCAAATAACATAAGTTGTTTGGTTATGATACAGCCTGAAGTTACAGTTACAGCATTTAGCAGACGCTTTTATCCAAAGCAACTTACAATTACATGGAGCAGATAGGGGTTAGGCATCTTGCCCAAGGATGCTTACAGGTAAGCCGACTCTGGGGCTCGAACCCACGACCTTCCGGCTGGGAGTCCAACACCCAGACCACTAGACCATCCTGCCCCCTAAGTGCTGAGAGAGCTTGGGGGGGAGGGGAGGTCAGCCTATGGTTTGTGTAGTAATTGGGTTCCAAACCACCAGACCCAACAGCACCGTTTTGGGGTTGTTGGGATTAAGAGTGAGGTTAGAAAATTACTGAGTGAGAAAGTTTACGTAGGTGCAGATCTGGTGTTTAGTGTTTATGCTCTCTGGTGTTGATAGGCTGCATATGTAGTCATCTGTTTTTTTGTAGATGTACACATCAATCTCCTTTGGTCTATATAAAATAGCTTCTTCTTAACGCATTTCTGTTTGAAATAAGAAAATTCAGAGCTCAAGATATTACCACTGAGCAATAAGAACCACTAACAAAGTAGAATTTAAGGAGTAGAAAATGAAATTAAATAAACAAATAAATACATTTAGCAGATCCTTTTATCCAAAGCGACTTACAATGAGTACAATTACAAACATTATAAGGAGCAAGTAGACCACCCAGACTACCCTGTCCCCTAAATACTGCCAATGCAGTATTTTATTGCACCAGCAAATGTAGAATACTACAAATGACTAGATCGATTACAAATATATGTAACGTAATATAACCCTTGATGAGGGAAAACAGAGCTGTGTATTTACACAATTTGGTGTGACATGAAAACAGAAGCCGTCAGACCTGCTGACTCTTCTTTTCCCAGTATGAAGTATTAAGCAAACTCATCGCACTAACCACCATCACGAGTGTCGGCAGAGCAACCATGTCATTGTGCCCTTACGCATGGCGACAACGCAGCCAACGTCACTGTATACCCTCTATGCGACTGTCCAAAATGTTACACTGTCATGGGAGAGTCATACTGTGCCTACCATCCACTTTACATCACAGCCTGTCTGACTCCGAACACTCTGTGTAGATCATACTGTTGTTCGTAAGGGGGGCAACATGGTCTAGTGGTCTGGGTGTTGGACTCCCAGCCAGTAGGGGGCAGAATAGTCTAGTGGTCTGGGCGTTGGACTCCCAGCTGTAAGGTCGTGGGTTAGAGCCTCAGAGTTGGCCTTCCTGTAAGCATCCTTGAGCAAGGTGCCTAACCCCTACCTGCTCCATGTAATAACACCATGTGATTGTTGACAAATGTACTAATTGTAAGTCGCTTTGTATAAAAGCGTCTGCTAAATGCTGTGAATGTAAATAAGGGTTGGACAAACTCAAGAGCGACAGAGGCAATTTATTCATGGGGGCGAGGCATTTAATGAGGAGCAAGATGTCCATTCAGACACATGCACAGAGACTCATCTATGACACAGCATCACACTTTAACACACTGATCTGAGGCAGGGGGTGCTGACACATCTACTACTACCGAACAATGAGGTTACCGTGCACCCATCCATGCCCAAGCACAGCCCCGACAAGTCAATATAAGATAAAGACGAGCAGGTCTTACGGAAGCGGAACAGTGTTGCTTCCTCATGCAGGTGGCATCTGCTACATTTCGGGGGGTCTTTTTTTGATGTCATCCAGGCGTGTACATTCAAAGCACGCGTGCACACAAAAAAAGGTGCTTACACACACCTATTCTGATGCCCAACACAAGAGCAGATGTTTGGAAATCCCCCTGCCACGCACGCGGACGTCAGCTCTCTACCACAGCCTGTGGCGTTAAGGTTATATGAGCACTCCTCAATTGTGTTACAGCGCTCCTAGAAACCCACTTTTCTGCCCCCAGCTCACTGTTTATATCTGAACTGACGATAAGCTCTGTAGGGGCAAGGGTAGAGAGTAATGCAAGGCACTCAGAGGGTAACGTTTTTGTAATACTGGTATGACCACAAGGGTAATTTGGAACACAAATCGAGGAGGGTCCCTTTAAACATTTGACATTATGCAGTCTATAAAAAGGATTATAGAAGGTATATAAGATGAATGTTAATATTACTCACAAACCTATCCTATATTGCATTAGAAAGTGTTTTGTGGAGGAAATATCTCCAAGCTATATGTAGCCAGAAATGAACTCATAAAATCTGCAATAACATGCACAGTCAAACAGAAAACATGTGTTGTCGTGCTGGCTTAATAACCTGTTGTAAATAATACTGAAACAGTTAACATTTTCTTTTCCAGGTTATAATGCCCTTCTACCGCACAAGTAATTGTTATTTACACATAACATGTACAAGCACAAGGCGCTGAGTTTGCTAAGTTCCTGGGTCTGTTTTCCTGGATGTCTCCCTCTGTGAAGTAGTTATCTGTCGCGTTCCTTCTTTTCCCCGAGTCAGCAGACAACCTACTTGTCTCCGCCTGCATAATCTCACTCACTCTCTCACTCACTTTGTAAACAAATTGACAGTGCTAATCTTTAGCTGGAACCTGTTTGGAACCCATCTCGCTCCAGAATGACATCCATACACCCATAACGTTTAACGTGTTCAATACAAAATGCAAAGTAAGTTTCCATTTATAAATGTGTGATTTGAGAATTTTAAAAATGTCTCACCGCTGTATAAATAAAAGCTCTCTCTCTTTCTCTCTCTCTCTGTCTGTCTGTCACACAAACACGCACACACTCAGCCTTTAAATGACCTCAGTGGACAAAGAATCAAACAATTACAAGAAGCCTGTTGCCAACAATCTCTATCGTTACCCTAGTTCTAGTGCAAACATGCCAAGCCTTTTGGTAAATAACCCCACATAACATTTAAAATTCAGAAAGTTACAACTAACAAACGCGGCTATGGCCTTGGACTTGGACATTTAGACGAAACATAGGCTATAGGTAACCAGAAATCTTTGATGCGTTCATGCAACAATCAAACGTAAGGCATATTGCTGTAAAACCTCCAAATCCTACCTCCTACTGTTTGAAAATTAAATTGGAATTAATGTTGGAATTAGCAATCACACACTGTTACTTCAAATATCCTCTGATGTATAATTGTGTGAGCTCTGAAAGTTTAGCTCAGAGAAAAAAAAACTTTTCAATTAACAGAAGCGAGATTCGGGATTCACTTACGTTGGCCCCTTTATACCGGGTAATTGACTTCCTTTCGTGCAACGGCAGAGAATGAACGCAGAGCAGAAATTGTAAGTGGAAGATGCTGCTACAAAACACCAAAACCCTCATCATCTGTTCTTTCCACACAGACTCGTCAGGGACACAAAGGGGAAAAAAGAGGATGTCGTCTGAGCCCTTCTTGAGGAGAGCAGAACTTCTCAAGCGCTCACGTGATTTTAACCCCTTGTGTCCTTAATGAAAAGGTTTGAACGTGATTTGAGAGAGTAGGCTAATGAATATATCCAACGAGATTGTGGCAACGCGAGGTTATTTATCAAGTACGATTTAGAGTAGATCGATTTGATCTCTTCCCTACTTCGATTGCAAACATTGGAAAATGTGGGCGCCCCTTTTTAATGGTCTTGGCAAAATTGTTTGGGTTGAAAAAAAATCCAAGTAACTTTTTTTCTTAAACGTCAATGATGTAGGCTATCTTTTTAAGACCCATATTTGAAGTTTTAGGAATATCACATTATAATATGTCATTAATACCAATATAGCCTACATTAGTCATACAACCAACATTACAATATTACACGCACTATAGAGGCTAATATAATGACAGTAGGCTATACACATTATAATGTAATACTGTCTTCAACTAAAACATTAAACATTTATATTTAACATATTTTACGAACAACTAGCTACTATAGTAACTGTTGTTCATAGAATATCTTAAATAGGCGTGTGTAATGCCTTGGGTTTGGTCATGTAATAACAGCTTAAATCCAATAATATCCATAATAAGCCGATAAATGGGGACAAAGGTGTGAATGTATGGATATGAATTAAAGTATGCTACATCGGACTTTTTAAATGCCCCATTTTATGTTGTTCCTAGGGTAGAGCAATAGATGTCGCTAATACATCTCAATGTCTACCAATGTGATAGGGACATAAACGTGGAAGAATGAGAAGAATTTGTAAATGCCACGAAGAAGAATACACTGTTAGCATTCATGTTTGATGATGGCGCCTTTAGATTTGGACAAGTATGTAGAGATAGCAAGACACTGCAAATATTTGCCAGAGAATGATCTTAAGGTGAGACTAAACCAAGCATTGTTTACCGTTTGTTTGAGTGCGTTTGGACTTGTTCGTTAAAGGTAATATATCCTTAAATGTACCTAGTTAGCCGGGCTAGTGATCGAACAGCTAACTAAAAATAACATTCATTCATTACTAGCGATAGTACCTTTTTATAGCGTCATAGATGACAGCCACCACGGGCTAACTACGAGCAATATAGAGCCGTGTTAAGCGTTGATATAAAGCATAGTTAACACTAACCAGATTAGCACTGCTAACGGTGACCATGAGGGCTAGGCCAAAGAGACAGGACCAAGCAAGCAGGTACCAAGCAGCCATTTAAATAGAAGTCTTTAATCATTCAGAGGAAATTTAACCATTTGGATTTGATAACGTACGTTACCCACATTAGAAACACACCCAAGAGTACTAACAAAACATTATTTTGTGTAATGTAGAGTAATATTTATACTACAATGCAAAGACTACATGATAAAGATGGGCTATACGTAACAAAACTTATTTATTATTTTATTTGGACTTTTGCACTGCATTTTATTTGGACTTTTTGCACGGATAACGTTAACCATGGTTAGGCTACTTGAGTGAATGGTGTTTATTTTTCAAGACATACTGGAGCTTTATTTCGTAACGTGATGTAATGTGTGTATGGTCTAATTGGGTATCCATTGAAATATTTAAAGGCTTTTTATAAATAGCCCTGCTGTATGATGGTGAGTGAGGCCCAGTTTTGTTAAATTGTGCTTATGTGCACATTTAATTATGTTTTAGTGACATTTTAAGGACGTGGAATGGAGAATTTTACATTGTTTTTTCCTTGTGTGTTTTTGAGAGTTATTGGACGGGGGTACAGTTAGATGTTAAGGTTAGATAGTGGTCTTTGTTTTTTGTGTGAAAGGTGTGGCAAAGCCCTGTCAGACTAATATTTTTTATTCTATTAAGGCCTCTATTGTTCCTGGTCATATAATAGTCACTTTGCTGATGTCACAAATATTAACAAGTTAACTAGCTTTTTTTTTTTTTTAATGGAACTGTACTATAACAATAATTAATGCTTTATTTTTTGCTTTTCAGAGATTATGTGATTATGTTTGTGATTTACTGCTAGAAGAGTCAAATGTTCAACCAGTTTCAACACCGGTAACTGTTTGCGGAGATATTCATGGACAGGTGATTTGATTAGTCTTCGTCTTCATCACTGTACAGATGCAGAGGACTTTTTTAAATTTCTACTTTGCTTCTGTTAACAAGTTGTAGTTTATCAACATGCTAATTTTATGGACAAAGGTTTTAATGTTATTCTTATTACAGTAGCCTTTATTCAAATTCACATACCACATAAATTAAGTTATTTTTTATTATTTTTATTATAATGTTATATAATTTTATTATAACTATTATTATTTAGTTATTTATTTTTTTTTTTTTTTACACAATTCCTTCCTAGTTTTATGACCTTTGTGAGCTCTTCAGGACAGGAGGACAAGTTCCAGACACAAATTATATTTTCATGGTGAGTGTAAATGTACTGTATATTCCCTCGTTGCAATGCGTTCTTAGGGGGGGTTGGAACTTCCTGCTACTACTCCCTCCTACTAATACTAGATTTCTTTTAGCGTTGTGCGTTTCTCTCTCATGTTCTCTCTGCCTGCCTGTGAGTCTCTGGGGCAGAGGTGTGGTCTCCACTTCAACAAAAAACACTCCCTCATCGGGATTTGAACTAGGCGAACAATGAATGTCGAGGGACATTCTTTCCAGCAAACCCGTTTATATCCAAGTGTGTGTACACGTAAAGAAACAGACGGGACATTCAATCAAAGGGGCGAAGACGCAAGACCTGTTGAGCAATAGGGAAATATACATGCGGCAATGGAGTCACGGCTGTGAGATATTGTTGCTATATAACGTGTGTACACATTAAGTGTTGATTTATGTCTGCTGGAGTTTCCTTACCAACCAGTGTCAAAATGGAACAGAATATTGCATCGTATAATGTCGAAATGGAGCTGAATCATTTCACTTCGTTTTCATTATCTGCTTCATTATTTATCAGATCTTCAGTCGCTTATCGAGATGCGTATCAAATTGATCTCAGACGGAGAGATACCCACTTCTAAAAGCAAGTTGGTTTTTTTGGGGTCTAAAACAACACTTGGTTCTTTTAAAAAAAAAAATGTAATTAAAAATGTAAACGGGTATTTAGTTGGAGGTGTCTATTCAGTAAACTAGGCCTGTGTGTTTGTAATTGTCTTATTTCCTTTCGTCCGCCAGGGAGATTTTGTCGACAGGGGATATTACAGCTTGGAGACCTTTACACATTTGCTAGCCTTAAAAGCAAAGTGGCCAGATCGCATCACACTTTTACGAGGAAACCATGAAAGTAGACAAATAACACAAGTGTATGGCTTTTATGGTGGGTAACAAATATTATGTATAGTTGGGTTTAGTATTTTCTTTTTTATTATAATAATATCAAACCACATTTGTATTTACATAACTTTTTTTCAGATGAGTGCCAAACAAAATATGGAAACGCAAATGCCTGGAGATATTGTACAAAAGTCTTCGACATGCTAACTGTGGCCGCCGTAAGTATTGGTTGCACACCAACTGACTCTTGCATTTACTTAATGTCAAGCTGTGGAATGAAACTGATTTGGTGTTGTGATAATCTGGCCACTGTCTCAGCATGTCCTTAACAATACCACACATACACCACTGTATTTGCGTGACGCTCTTTGACGGAGACTTAGCGCCGTTTCATAAATGCATTCATTCAACTTGCCCGAGATGTATTTACAGATGGCATTGCTGATATCCTGATTACACGTTTAACCCCAGTTGATAGACGAACAGGTCCTGTGCGTTCATGGTGGCCTCTCCCCTGACATCAAGACCTTGGACCAGATCCGCACTATCGAGCGCAACCAAGAGATTCCCCACAAGGGGGCCTTCTGTGATCTTGTGTGGTCAGACCCTGAAGATGTAGATACCTGGGCTATAAGCCCCCGCGGTGCAGGGTGGCTGTTTGGTTCCAAAGTTACTAATGAGGTAATCGAAACATTTATAATAGGGGCAGGGTAGTCTAGTGGTCTGGGTGTTGGACTCCCAGCCAGAAGGGGGCAGGGTTGTCTAGTGGTCTGGGTGTTGGACTCCCAGCCAGTAGGGGGCAGGGTAGTCTAGTGGTCTGGGTGTTGGACTCCCAGC
>JAOEHI010054023.1:0-14500 GCA_025447815.1 Percopsis transmontana | reverse complement strand
CCGGAAGGTCGTGGGTTCAAGCACCAGAGTTGGCCTACCTGTAAGCATCCTTGAGCAAGATGCCTAACCCCTATCTGATCCATGTAATAGCACCATGTAATTGTAAGTCACTTTGGATAAAAGCGTCTGCCAAATGACCTAATTGTAATTAATAAGCTACAGTGAGTCATTACATCAAGCGGTAGTGAATAGTGTATGTGACAAATCAACTTAAATGCAAATCTAGTATAAATGTATGTAATTATGCCATTCATGTATGAGGAGGGAGACATCAGGTATTATTTTCCATTTCTGGAAGGCCTTTCAAATGAATCACTAAATAGTCAAACTAAGTGAATGCCCAGGCACAGAGGTGGCATTAAGAGCTTTTGTGTGAAAGGTGAATGATAGTCAGGTCTAAGTGTATGCGCTAGAGATTCGATGGTAATGACAATTAAGCAGAAGAAAGGTAACCAAACTGACATTCGATTGGGGCACCAAAGTTGGCCCACGCCTGTAAGATGATATAGACTGAGGAATACCCCTGACCCCCGGCAACCTACAACAGCTGAAGCGGAGTACCGCATGAGCAACGGTGTTGCCACAGCGCTGTCTAGGACACTCAGTCTGTAAGCTTCCCTCAGCGAGCACACAGTTGTCTGAGGAATGCCTGCTGCCTGCCAGACAAACAACTGAGCTCATGTCATGTTTTGTAGTGTGACAAACACACTGTGTACTCATGTGAATGCGTGCATACACACACGCTGAGCTCACTGTGTCCCCAATGCCCGAAAATCTAGCTAGTCATTTTGAAAGTATGACGCGATGCTCCGTTTAGCGGCCATGAGGAACTAAACATATGAGCCACATATATAAACATTTAGACTACTGGATGTTTTTATTTGATCATGTTCAAGGGACTTGAAAGTAAGGCAGTACAAAGAAATTAAAGAACTGATTCTCAGAGTTGTGAGAGTGTAATTATATCATGTAAAGTTGTGTTAATTTAACTGGTGATTTAGAATTAGTATGAACTTTATCCAGCTTGGATAAAACAGTAAATAGAAATAAACATTGGAGTTTTGTTTTGTATTTCTTCTGTTTTTCAGACCTTGATCTTGTCTGACGCTCCTCTATTTGTTATCCAAGATAATGATAATAGGGATAATAAGAGGAAAAGTGATGAAAGAGTGCACACTGTATTGTGTCTGCTGTCTGATGTTGGTTTAAGATTAGTGGTGTCAAGTTTGCTCTGCTATTGATTTTAGCAGATTCCGTTGTGTATATTGTAATAAGTAAGCAAATAAATGTTTAGGGGGGGGTTCAAATTATTAATCATGAACAGTTAAGTGATACTATAGTACCCAGTCTTCCCTATCTGGTGTCACATCCACGTTTATATCTCTAACCTTGGAGCTCGTGGAAGCTCTCCTGGTGTTTGTTGGAGGTGCCCCTCGCCTCCTCCAGCTCCAGCAGCAGCTGTAGGACCTGGGACCGCAGCTCCTCCAACTCCTGCTCCTCTGTCAGCGGCTCCTGCTCCTCCTTCTTCTTCTCCTCTCCCTGGCCCTCTTCCTCCTTCAGCTTCCTCTCCTCCCCTTCCTCCTCCTGGGCTCTGTCCTGGTCCATCTCCTCCTTCTCGTTGTCCTCCTCTAGGACTCCCCTCTCCTTCGCTGTTATCTCGTTGTCCATGGTGGGGCTGCTCTCGGCTTTCAGATCACACAGGTCATCTGGTGGAAGAGAAGGAAACAAGTTTGTCAAACAAGATTTATGGAGGTGGAAGAGACTGAAAAACAGAGGTGGAACAATATAATTACAGATGACCTAAGCCTTTGTTTGTTCCACAGGGCCAACAGCGCCATCTGGTGAAATAAGCGGCATCAAGTCCTCTGTATACCAAGTCCTTTCCCTAGCCCTGCTCTATTAGAACATGCTAGTTTGAAGATATAGTTATTCACGCTCCTGTCACTTTTTCACGCTTCACTTTTGATTTATAACTGCCTTTAAAGTAAACTGAGCTCAGTTCTCCAGTAGTGGAATAAGTGAGTTTATGCAGTGGAAAAAAATTAGGAAATGAGAAAAGCAGTCAGTATTGTTCACTGCTACTGTATTTTAGGGTTTTCATCGTGTTTTCTACCTTCATTCCCTTCCCTGGCTGAGGGGAAATTGAGCACATTAAAGAACATGCCACTCAATCTACAGTAAAAAACATCTTTCCCTGTAACACCACGAAAGGGACAGACTTTGTGGTGTGTCTTGTTATGTATGATTTTATTGTTGCATGTAATGTGTGCCGCTTCCCACTAGGGGCATGTGGGCCACTTTCCACAAGGGACATGACATGACTGTCGTGTTCTGTGGTGTCCAGTGTAACTAAGAATTGGGGTAGGGATGAAGTACTTGTCTTATTTAGAGCCTTGCCATTTGTACTGTATCACGCAACACATTTTAACACTTTTTTATTCTGGAGGCATTCTATGATATAAGCCTATTATGAACACTATATTTTTCTATTTTCTATTTTGTTGATTGAGGAATATCACCGCCAGGACTACAGTCTATAGAGCCAAGAGTAAATATTTTTACTTATTTTAGCCTCCCAGAATCATTAATATTGTGCTATTAAAAATGTGTAATTCCTGCTAACCATCTATTCCAAGGTAGTTAAAGGTACATTCCTCAATTTGTGTCTGGAGTAACCCTTATAGTTGAAACCAGCGTTACAAACACATTTTGGTTTTAAACTCATCTCGCACCTGAGCGTTGAGTGGCAGTTGTGTTGTGTTTTAAAACATAAACAGTGAGCTGAAGAGAATATTTTCGAGGTTCTATTGAGGAGGGTATTAAGCAAACAGTTAAATAACAGAAACATGTCTATGACAAGGACCCTGCCTGCAAGTAATGATTGCTGTGATATAATGATACAATATAATATGCTTATTCCCTCCAGAAAGGGCATCTAAGCTAACGTAGCAGCTAGTTGCACTCTAAAGTCAAACAAAACACAAGCTACTATTCATACAAAAACACTTTAAGACAGCTTTTGATTGTTGGACCTGTAATGACGGTTGAGAGAACTAGAAAGAAAACTGTCACTTTTATTCATACCAAAGTGCCAATATGAGGCAATGTCCAGAACTAAATCATAACAACGGTCTATGATATTTCAGAGTCAGAAAGGGTGTTAAAGCGCCTGAGTCACAATCTCGACACTAGGAATTGTGTTCTCAGCACCCCACACACAACCTGTGACTTCATTCTGCGACATTACTGAACAAGTCTAGTAACCATGATGACATGATTATTCTAAGAGAATGTTGTTTGCTTGCAATAACTGGTATTTAACTGGTTTAACTGTTGACATATTTACTGATTGTAGGTCACTTTGGATAAAAGTGTCTACTAAATGCTGTAAACATAAATGTAAAAAAAAAGGCTATCTGAACATTATATTGAGTAGATTCAGATATTGATGTTTGACTTTTCCCATAGAGACAATAAAAAACAATCCATCTACGAGAGAACAGGAGATTGATATTGGCCTGCTAGGAGACACAGGAACACGGGGACGTAATGGAATGGAAAAAGTGCAAGAAGGGACAGAGTTAAACCAATAAATAAATATCCTAATTGAGACGGCCTGCGTCATCGCGGCCCATGTGGATACACACTCAAAGCACAAGGGAACGCCTGCACGTCCATAATTATTTCTTTGTCTTGTTGTTCCCCTCGCCAGATGTAACCTTTATTAACAATGTAGGATAGCAGAAGTATGTTTCATTACATTTGTGTGACATCGGCAGAGGGCTAGAGCCTTCTTCTGGCCTCGTAATAATGATCATCTGAACAATGTAAGCGCTGAGAGGGACATGAGATTTTTCACGAGGTTCTCATTAAACTTTGATGGCGGCGTAATGGGTTTGTCATCCAAAGGGGAGCTGAAACAGAACGGCAGTGGCGCTAGTGTGTGGCGTGGGCCGCTAGAGACGTAAGCCCCTGTACTGAATGTCACTTGAATGAATAGCTTAAGGATAAATCACATACTGTAGCTTTGGCACTGTTGATTTGTATTTACTTCCTTTCATTTGCTGTTTTGATGTCCAGAATGTTCCACAACATAAAACAGAACTTAGTGGCACTCAGTGAGACACTAAGCCCACATGCGTGCATTTCATTACTAGACACCATTGGTGTAACATGTTATGTGGCCATATTGACCTATTTTAAAGCTTAGCAAGATTAATATCCATGTGCTCTGCGTACAGAACAGGTCATCTTGTGCCCATCATAGCACCACTGTGTGGTCAGTGCTTGCAGATGGTCTTACAGTGTTTTAAACATGCACTAATGCACTAAAACATGTTCTATTGCCATCTGAATATCTATAACTTATTTACCTGCATTCAAGTGTCAGACAATACCCACTTGTATATTTATTGGTCCAAAGGAGCCATGTTGTTTGAGTTACTAACCAGATACTGTAGCTAGCAGAGAAGTGTTTTGTCTCCATTTACTTTGTATTGCGTGAAGGTGCTTCCTTGTCACTTTCGTCTACTGACAAAAAGCTGAAAAATGCGTAAAAGCTTCTGTCGAACTAAAAATAATTAGCCTTTAAGGAGAAAAAAGTGGATACATGCCATAGAGACAGAGCACAACACGTCATATTACCACTCCAAAAACTATAAGCCACCTGGGGGGAACACAATTGACGCCACAATATGCTAACTTGCTTTACCTAGCTACAAACATCCGATATTTCACCAGGTCAAAGTATTATTTTGGCACCCTATGTCAACCCAAAATGAAGATGTAGGCATAGGCTACTGAGTGTAAAAATCCCCCAGTTTTCCCATTCATGTTATACGTTGTATATAGCTGCATCTGCTATGTTTTATTTTTTTATGCCCACTGTGATCCCTATGGCTTTTAATATCACATCTCTTTTAATTCTTATCACCTCACCTTGTACATGACTGCTTAGAGGCATTCTGGCTAAAACAACAAATGACCGCACTGCAGGCTTGGCACAGCTTTTAGTCACACTGGGATTGCATTGGATATGGAAGCTGCATGCGTACAATTTGAGAGCAGGGACAAAATGAGGAGTCAGAAGAAAAGCCTGGCGTTATTTAGCCACATCACATTCCTTGGTAATCATATTGGTGTGAGATGTATGGGAGGACCTAAATGTAGTTGTTCCTAAGAGCCAATAGTGTTCTTTCCATGCATCTCCAAATAAAATGAAACTGTTTATTTGAGGACACAGGATAAGTTTTGTGCCTTATTTGGTGTTCAGTGAGGGAGATCTCTGTAATGAAGAATGCATTTAGCCAAATAATAGCACATTATGAGGCTTTTAGCAAAAAAGGACAGATGGGCTCATCCATGCCAGAGTAAGACATTTGCTTTATTTCTATGTTTATTTCTTATGTTTATTTCTACCATTTGTAACACAAATATGACTGATACATGGTACATTGTTTATGATCAATTATATTAAAGATTTTAACTACCAAATTGTGTGGAATCCTGCATTTTTCTTCTAACTAATAGTTCTAAAAGTTTATCCTTTTTCTCATTTTAGGGTACAGTGCATATGAAGACAAATCCGCCGTGAATTGCTGACCAGAATAGAATAGAAACCAGGATAGAGGCTGAAGCTTAAAGCTCATGCACACACTCACTGTGTGCGTGGGTGTGTGTTGCAGTGTTATCTGCACTCCCGGTCCTGCTGTGCATGTGCCTATCATTCCAGGTCTGCTACGTTTTGTACGACGTGTGTTTGCCACCTGGATCTCACCGGTTGGGTAGGAGGCCGTGCATAATGCGCCACGCCCCTTCCTGCCGTGGCTTTGAAGCCAGCCCAGCACAACAAGGGGGGGGGGGGGGGGGTAAGGTAGAACCAAGGTAGACGTGGAGCGAAGCCAATGGCAGGACAGAGAGAGAAACTGTAAGAGAGTGATGGAGGAGTGGGTGGATGGATGGAATGATGGATGGATGGAGTGTGGTTTTAGCCTGGGGCCATGCTGATCTCCCTCTGCTCATCAACTCACAGAGGAGCAGGGTGCAGTGATACACGAAATCCGTCTCTATGGTTATCGCCACACACCTCCGGTCTGGGGTCTCAACATAAGGGAATGCCAGCCCACTAACAAGGCCTATTAGCGCTAATCAATATTCACCTTGACGTTAAGAATATTCACTTTATTTTTAGCATTTAGATTGATATTCTGCATTGATGCCGATGTTGACATTGAGGGATAAACTGTTCTTGAACTATATGTATACGGTACCCTTGTTACTTGTATTTCACTTCATCTTTTCACTTATTTTACCTTGGACTTACTTTTACCTTTCACTTTGTATTAATGGCGAAAGACCCAGGAATGACTGCTAATGACTTTGTAAACCATTTTTTCCATTTTGGGAAGTCTTGAGATGATTTTAGGCTCATTAAAAAATCTCACAACCACCCAAAAAGCATCTTGCAACCCCCCACGTTGAGAAACCAGTGAGTTAGAACTGCAGGGACAGTATGGAGCATCCACATAAGCAGAAAGTAAGCATCGAAGGCTTGGGTTGAATTTATAATTGAGTTATTTAAATGGGAAAATCCATGTTTGCATTTTCAAAAGGAAAAGAGAAAGTAGGTCAGCGCAATAGAGATAGATGCTCAGCAGAACATGTTATAATCTGGCCTCATTATGAGCATGCACATAAAGGTTGTTTGTGTGCATGTGGATGATTGTATCAGATAATACGCTGCTACCTGATTGGGAGCATGTGTTCGGGCTGCGTGTGTTTGTGTGTGTGCGTGCGCATGGACGTGTGCGCGGAAGCCATTTAGGGAGAGAGAACAAAACATGAAAACATGTGATTCAGGAATAATCCTTTTGATCACAAATCAGTACCTCCCACCTGAATGCAATCTCTCTGAAGGGCTTTATATCGCTTAGATCACTCAGGAAAGGGGGGCGACGGGGGGTACCACAGCTAACAAAGCTACCAACAGAGGAGGGCCGATAATAATTGCCTAACAGAGAGACGAGTGAAAATAAAAAACCTGCTGTTCTTCTCAAACTTTGGTTGTATGCACAAATAAACGCTTGAATAAACCAGAACAAATAATTTCAAATAATTATAAAACACTGATAATTTATTAACGATTATAATACTTTTAAAAATTATCTCTTTAAATCATCTCATGGCCCCCCAAAGGTATCTTGTGATCCCTTCAGGGGCCTGACCCACATTTTGACAACACAGGCTCCAAAAAAACTCTCCATTGTGCAACCAAAGTGAAAAAACATATGCCACTCTAAATTCTTTCAGTGGTCTGGATTGAAGCTTGCGTTAAAATTAGGCCCTAAAATACGAAGGGTTGGTAGCAGGGTAGGAACTTCACGCCAGCCACAATGCCCATGGCAACCGTCGTTGCCCCTCACTCTGGTTGTGATGCCCCGAAAATCATTGTACGCCCTTCAGCCGCTATGGCCTTTGTGCCCCTGCTACTGTGAAAATCTTGAGGTTGCTTTAAAAGTGTGAGTCCAGTGGCGCTTACCTCCCATTGCAGACGCGGACGAGTGCTCGGGCTCTTCAAAGTATACTTAATTTTCTCCTCTTGCGGAAGCATCTCAGCGCCCTATTTCCGAGTACTTTGGAATTAGCGACCTTTATAACTACGTCCTCTACATGCACAAGCACAACGTTGGTGTAATTAACATTTGGCATAGCACACATGCACAGTCCACACACACACAGGTCTGCGCGGACACAACATTCTGGAGGTGCACACCGTCGGGCGCGTTGTCAAACTGTGGGTTTTAAAGTTGCATTTCCATGGTTCAACTGCGGTTGCCAACTGGTGTGCGTGTGAGAAAGTCAAGTTATTTATTTGTAAGCTCTAAGCCCTCTTATTTCACCCAATGGCCTTGGTGCCTTATCATGTTGACTTTGTGCCCTAAAATATTTTGGGACCCCTAAAATGACAAAATTCAAACCTGGTTGATAGGATTCTGGTCTATGGAGAGCAATGGGGAGGACAGCACAGCTGAATGCAGAAAAGACAGAGCAAGAGGAAGAGAGAGAGAGAAAACATAAGCAGCAGAGGAGTGTAGAAGCAAAACTATTTATTTTTTAGTAGGCACAAATCAATCTATTGTCACTACATTTAGAAGATAAGTGTGAAGCATATCTGTTATTGCAGTGAAAATTTTGACTGTACTCGCGCAATTTAGTTGATAGCTATCTCAATAAATCTGTAATAGTTCCGGATTGTGTATCCTTAGGGAGTATTGATATTAGAAACACGGATGAGATGAGAGGAGAGGAGAGGAGAGAAGAGGAGAGGAGAGGAGAAGAGAAGAGTGATATTGTGTGGGCAAAAGCGTTGGTAGGCAGGTGCATGTGTGTTGCCTATGTCTGTATGAGCATTCATACCTGTGTTAAATAATAAAAGCCTTCCTTGTGTGTGTGTGTGTGTGTGTGTGTGTGTGTGTGTTGGGGGGGGGCTGAGGAGTGCAGAGGACAGCGACTGTAAGAGAGAGTGGGAGGCGAGAGTGAGTGGGAGAGAGAAGGATAGACAGAGAGGGAGGGAGAGGGAGAGGAGAGCTTTGGTCGTGACTCGCGCATGTGGGAGTAGAAGATGGTGCGTGATGGTTGCAATACACACACAGCTCGTAAATGTCACAGATGAGATTGTGTTTGTGTTTGTGTGTGTGTGGAGGCTGTGTCGGCCTTCCTCTCGGTGGAGAGGTGATTTCACCCCCAGCAGGAGGGGACGCGTAATAGTAAAATTGATGAAAAGAGTCGTTTTGCTAAAGCTTTTCTTCTGGGAATCCAGACTCATGTCTGTGGCCAAAATTGACCTCCGCCATAGGCGATTAAACACACTGCATTTCATTTGAAGAGATAAGAGCTATTGCTTGCTACGTCCCTCAGAGCGCTCTCAGCTGGTGTTTATTATGGTCAATGAGGCAGGATTCATGCTGCAGCTTCTAACCAGGAATGCTTTTGTTTAAGTTTGGGACACATGGAGTGAAGAAATACACCCCAATATCTAACCCACATCAACTAATGTAATGGAAGGTTTGACTCCTCAGACAGAAGTTACGGGAGATGCCTTAGATACCATGGTCAATTTGGCATATGTTGGAAAATACACAAGAAACAATTGCTAAAATATCCTAATTCCGTCTTCGAAAGACAAGCGCACAAGACCAGGAAGCCCCAATCTGGCAACCTGGCAGTTGGTCAAAGGGCCATTGACCTGAGCTGCTCTCCAATCCCCTCCATAATAGCAAACATCCTCCCAGCCGTGTCCCACACATAAAGCAGGCTATCTCCTGTGTCTGCACACTCATTCACTACATCTAGAGAGCATGCACAAAACACATAACATTCCACAAATTCTTCCCAGACATTTTTAACACAGTTTATGCTGCAGTGCTAATTTGGTAAGAATCATACAAATGTGGAATAACGTACTTAGCCAGTAACCATATCGCCCCAGAGGATCAAGCAAAAATAAAACACTACAAAACACTCCACACTTTTATGAAAAATAGCCTAATTCTGCAGTTTGAATTCATTAACCCGAATATCTCATTTAACAATTCAATTTAACAATCTATTGATCCAAGTGAAAATGGTTATGTGCGTGACATAGCATCTGCTCAACGTCACACAAACAATTGTCAGTCTTAATACATCATACAAACACACAACAACGCATATCTAACACAACAACCGGCATCACCGTGGATACACTATTTCCTTTTTGGCTGCGGGCCGCCCGTTACCTGCCAGTGTGTCGTCTCCGTCAAGCGTCTACAGATGCCATAGTCTGTCAGAAATACCCACTCGTCAGCCTGCCAGATAGACGACAGCTCCTAATGGAGACGAGCTCCCACATTAAACTCTGCACCTCCTACCACCTGACCACTCTCTCCTCCTCCTTTTCAGTTCTCTCCCCCTTCCCTCTCTTCAATAGTAAACATTCTTTTGGAGCAGCGCTTAAACAATGGCCCACAGCCTCTGTGGTTGATCCTATTTGATTTTTTACAACAGTCACGGAGTCGCTGACTAAACAAAACACGGGGGCAACGCAGACAAAACACAAATCGTAGCTACTGTACTGTAGCGTAGCCTACGTGTGCGCGCATGCCGAAAAAACAGCTGCCACAGACCTGTAGCGTCCAACGCCTCCTCGATGAGTGGAGGTAAACGCAGTCCATCCATATCTGCAGAACGGAGAGAGAGATGGAGAGAAAGTGGGCGAGGGGGTCACTGAGGTCCACACGCCCACCACAGCTGCAGGGAAACAGACGCAAACACTGATGGCTACTGAGCGCATTTACGATACACACACACACACACACACATACACACACTGTACAGGCACACGTAAACAGACTTTAGCTCGGGAGAAGCCGGCAGGATCCGGGAGTTGAAGCCTGTGTTCTGGAGCGTGGGAGAAAAGCCGTGAGGAAAGAGGGGAGGAGCAGAGCAAGAGGGGACGATGCTGTTTTCCAGACAACAAGCCCTGTCTCCCGCAGATCTGTTGCTGCACAGACGTCTCTTTCTCTCTCTTTCTGTCTCTCCGTGTGTCTCTCTCTCTCACACACAAACACAAATACACACACAGACACATACAGTACGACGTGCCCGCTTGCCTGTTCAATAAACCACTATTTCTCCCCTTTCTTCGTGTCCGTTTCTCTGCTTTTGACCACACGCAAATGCGCGCACGCACACACACACACTCGAATTGGCGCGCGCCCCACAGCCCCTGTGCTGAATGAATTACCCATAATGTGATCCAGACGTTCTCTAGCAGTTAACTTTGCAGCTTACTGATCATGCACTTATTTCCATTGTTCGTTTCTCTTTCTCTCTCTCTCTCTCTCTCTCTCTCTCTCTCTCTCTCTCTCTCTCTCTCTCTCTCTCTCTCGTTTGGCTCTTGTGCTATAAACAGCATCTGAACCCCCCCCCCCCCCCCTCCCCTCTCTGTATCTCTGTTTCGGTCTCTGTCACATCCGGCAGTTTTACTAGCATACGTAACAAGCCCAAAATGCGAGGTGGGCCTTGAGACAGAAAAATAAGTCAGCGTGGACAAAGGAAGGGGGGGGGGGGGTTGAATTAACCCCTGGCTGCCTGAGTCAGAGGATATTCCTATCACAGTGTTGTCACAGAGCAGGAAGTGCCTCTGAAGACACATTTGCACAAACCTCATATTGGCTCGTGCACATTTGTCATGGAAGAGGAAATGTAGAAAAAAAAATTGTAAGAGGAAGAGCGAGATACATGCCTGTGTTTTTGACTCTGTCTTCCTGTGTGTTTGACTCAAAATAGTTCCTGGTGACAAACAAAAAAACAAACAAAACAAACAAACAAAAGTAAAACGCACAGGGAAAAAGAAGCAGCACACTGAAAGATTTATGCCCATCGACAGTCACTATCACTTTTATATGACTCTGGTTCACTCCCTCTGACAGCAATAATCCTCACACAACATAAAGTTGAACTCGTTATATCCACAGACACAAAAACAACCCCCTACCCACAGAGAAGAGAGGGGGAGTTGTGGAGGAGTAGAATGACAAGGTGTAGCTAACGTGTCGACAATGCCTGGCTAGCATACATATCTGTCACTCTCTGGCGTTGGCAGAGTTAGTTGGGGACCGCATGCTAAGCAACGGGAGTGTGTAACTAAAGACCCAGCCTGACAAACTTTTCCTTGTGTTTTCCGTGAGTTCCTTGACGTGTCTGACTGTAATACTCCACCTACCTACCCATCCAAAATCAACCTAGACCCACCTTTTTGCACCTGTCTGTCATGGCATTTCATCAGAGGTGAACACTCGAATGTGACACAAGTCACAGTTTTAAGTTATTGAGACATGACTTGATGCATGAGGAATATTGCTAAGAACTTCAGTTCCTGGATTTTGATTTGATAACTTGAAAACTTTGTGTAAAAGTAATTACATTTGTCCCACTACTGCATGTTTTGCAGTATGTGTCCATAAATAAAATCTATTTATGGAAGTAAAAAAATCTCTTCTCATCACAAAAAATAAATTAAATGTATTCTATTGAGGGTATGGTCTGTACTCATTCTGTGTTGGTTTAGACAGCCTGCAGATACAGTATGAGGAGGTCCATATTTCATCTCGACAGTTAAAGAAAGTGAAACTTAATAGAGTTTTTAATCACGCTTTCTCTCATTCGAATTGTGCATGGAGTACTGCTGTGAACAGCCGTGGGAGTGTCTAACAGACAAGCTGTTTGTTTTGGAACAGAGAACCATCCCACAGAGCGTTGGGTCATGAGGATGGCACTCTTTCTCTCATACTGCTGTCTTTGTTGGGACCATATCCACATGTCAAATCAGATGCGTTGGCGTCCATAGCTAAAAAGACGCGGAATGTAGGGCTAGGGAGTGTATGGACCCATGTAAACATACACGTGCGGCATACACTCCACGCACTCAAATATAGTCCAACATACCAAGAAACTCGTAGCATTTGCAATGTCTGTTGTAGTAGAATGGATGTGTTTACATGTACGTGGATTTAGACTTGTGAGACCCACAGTTTGTTGGACTAAATTATAGGCTGAAGCAGGGATTATGAATGGAATGTATGGAATCTCTGATAACCCTTTCCCGTGACCCCATGATATTCAGTGTTCTTTCTCAAGTGGAACAGTCACGTGTCTGTAGCCCTCATTGGCCGCGTTCAGTAGTTTGATTGCAGATACAACAGAATGATCTACAGGGTGTATAATTAATCCAAACACCAGTGTGTCAGTGAAAGGGCCTCTGAGTTGTAAAGACAGTGATTCACCCCACAATCCACTGTGCAGCGCCAAGCTGCCAGCCTTTAACTCCAAGCCATCACTGTGGCGCTGGATGGTTGCCTAGCAACTAAAGGAAATTGGATGTGCCTTTGAATTAGGGCATTTTAAGAGGTGGCATATAAACCTGGAGACTGTGGAGGTGCTAATATACTGTAAGGTTTGAGTTACAGGTCAGGTCATGCTTGCTAAATTATAACTGGGTTTTGTTGAGGCAGGGTACAAGTTACATAGGAGGTACTGTATATGGCAGTAGCAAGGGGAGGGAACATGGATTGTTGCCATGACACCATCAACAGGAAATGGGAAGGGTCCATGTGCTGCCAGAGAGGTCATAACTTTCCCATGTTTAAATAATTTGCAGTCTATGGGTGAAATAGACTGCAAATATAATACACACATACACTAATGATAACTATATTAATATCTGAATTAGACCAGAAAAATATCAAACTAAATGAATCTCCACACATCCCACTGTCTGCTCTCTCTTCGTGGGAGTGTAAACTACACAGACCTTTGGCGGCCTTTGCCTGGTCTCATCCCTTACAATCGCCATGCCAACCTGCCATAGGCCCATTGAGATCTGATGAGGTCCCCCGATAATTAGCAGCTCATTATGGAGCCTGGAGAACAGGGCGAATTGTGCCCCAGCAGCTGCCAGGGAGAAAACGTATAAGGAAAGGGGGACTCACATCAAAAGGAAGCGCTCGCTGGTAGAACACAGGACCGGGTTTGACATCAAAGAGAAGCGCCCACTTATAGAACATAAAATATAGTGGCGAGAGGATATTGCTCTCCATTCACACTTACAAATAGCCCCTAATCCGTGTTTTTTTTTTTTAATACGCCCCGTTAGTCTATGCGTGGGTGGCACACACACAAAATGTATCTCCTAAATCAAGCTTAGGAGGTTTTCTAAGTAAGGTAACGTTGCGTGAGAGCCAAAAATTCCAAGTTGTTATCCATCATCTCCTGTATCTGCCTAACCTAAACCTAACCACAGAGGTATAATCGCAAATCATCGTGCCACGTTTCACCAGAGATCTGCGTGTGTGTGTGTGCGTGTACGCGTTATATCAAACTTATTTAACGGCTGTGCTCTCTTTTTGCAGGCCTGTGTGTCTGCATGTGTGCTACTGTTGTTAGCACGCACATCAGCATAAACAAGCAGACAATGTATCTCTGTGTGCGTGTTCCAGCATCACAGCAGCGCTTCAACTGAACCATGCAGTTTTTTATTGCGCACCTGAGACAGCAGATGGTGCTATCATTCCACCTTGTTTACATGTGGCCCAACAAATAATAATTTTGATAGCAATGAGGTTGGCAATTGATAGTATTACACACACACACACACACACACACACACACACACACACACCTAAAGGATTATTAGCAACACCTGTTCAATTTCTCATTAATGCAATTATCTAATCAACCATTCACATGGCAGTTGCTTCAATGCGTTTAGGGGTGTGGTCCTGGTCAAGACAATCTCCTGAACTCCAAACTGAATGTCAGACTGGGAAAGAAAGGTGATTTAAGCAATTTTGAGCGTGGCATGGTTGTTGGTGCCAGACGGGCCTGTCTGAGTATTTCACAATCTGCTCAGTTACTGGGATTTTCACGCACAACCATTTCTAGGGTTTACAAAGAATGGTGT
>JAOEHI010054022.1:0-10000 GCA_025447815.1 Percopsis transmontana | reverse complement strand
AACCAGTAAGGTTGACATCCATCAAATTCAGGCCAAAAGTAGAGCATGGAAAACTTGAAATAACAACAAGGCGCAGCAGGTGGCACAGCCCTCCAAGCAATTTGACATAAGGATTTGAACATGTAAAAAAATTCTGCTTAAAGGAGCTTTAAGAAAGGATCTTATTATTTCAAAAGCCTAAAACCAAAAGGCCAGAACTTAAACCCAGAGCTATTTAAAGCCGGTTTGCACATCGCGGTTCATTTTCAAAAACCCAGCCATAAAGCCAGGAGCAGTGCACATCTAGCAGGTAAGAAGGCAGGATATTTGCTCCTCTGAGCTGATATAAATAGAGGCAATATAACACCTCACTGCACAGATCCCACACACTCACCCCATGATGAGGGAATATATCTATCGCTCAAATGTGTGCACATGGACAAATACAAAAAAAAGTAATCTATAGTAAAATTCGTAAACCCAATCAGATCTGGCCCCAGGTGTGACATAATTTCTGGATTGTAACAAATCATCTCTGACCTATCCAGTAAGATAGCCAATCAAGGGGCAAATCATCCACTGAAACAGAATTGTCAGCTCAAATGGAGATAACAACATAAAAAACACAAAAGATAGATGACATCTAGTTAATCTTATAAACAAGTAATGAAACAATTAACACTGTCTTCACATGCTGCTACCACAGCTACACAGCCCGATGAAAACATGAAGGCTGGGCCGTAGTAGCTGGACGTGTGATGCACTATGTAATACACCTGGAGGGACTGAGTGACCTCAATCCACGGGCCAGATTAACAGTTGGCCATGTTTATCATTGGAGTGCTAAATACCTGGTACCCTACGGGTTCTAGCAGAGCAATAATAGTACTTGTACATGTTGTTTTTTCTTAATATCTTCTATTTAGGCCTATAAAAAGATTCAATACATTTACATTTGGATCTGTGTTCTCCTGCGCCATAAAAGCTAATGCCAAAAAACTACAACTAGAGATGTATTTTCCAGAAAATGCAAAGTGTGATTGCTTTGCAGCATGAGAAGACTCCATTTTTCTTACTCTATGAAACACGGACGTGAATACTTCAACCTACAGAAGAATGGGTTGACACTACTACCCCAAGTAGTAGTGTCAAGTAAGCTCATTTGCTCTTATATAATGTTTATATTATGTTCTTCTCTTCTATAGTTATAGTCCGGTATAGGGTCAAATAATTGAAAGGGGGTCCAGAAGCCAAAAGGTTTGAGGTCTGCTGTTGTAGGGCACACAAGAAGGCCAGCGCCTGCGAAACGTCACAAGCCTACTTCACTACTTCCCCTGTTTGCTAACCCTAAACAGGAAATAGTTCCAACAGAACAGAAATCCCTGGGGCCTGTGTAATGAGGCCTGGGCGCGTGCATGTACTGTATATTTGTGTGTGTGTGTGTCTGTGTGTGTGTGTGTGTGTGTGTGTGTGTGTGTGTTTGTGTGTGTGTGTGTGTGTGTGTGGGTTAATACAGCCGCATGCACTGCTCTTGCGTGTCCTCTAACGTCTCTCAATCTTAGACGCTGTAAACACACACACACACACACACACACACACACACACACAAACACACACTAAACTAGGTCTGCAAAGGTTATGGGAACGAGCCCTTGGCTGCAGCGCTAGGTGGGAGTAAGACCAAACATCTACAAAACATCTATTATTTTGAACCAGCCAGCATGCAAATGAAAATGTGCCATTCATATAAATCAAGTCCTTTAAAAAGGAATGTTTTTCCGAGTTACGTTTTTCTCCATGACTGCCAAACAACAGAAAATCAGTGGATTAGATTTGACAGGGTAAAAAAAAAATTCTGTTGTGCTGTCCAAGCCAATGGAAAAATCATTATGGTCTCATAAATAACTGGACTGGGCTCATATCAATATTAAAGAGTTAAAGGGCTAATAGATGAGATAGACAAAGAGGCGGGGGCAGGCGTAGAGGCAGGTGCGCAAGAATAAGACAAAGTCCTGTCTGTAAAATATTGCAGGAAATCTAATGCTGAACCAAAACACAAGCTTGGGGCTGGTGTTGGTTACACAAGCCCCAGTGTAACCTACATTTACATTTTTGTCATTTAGCAGACGCATTTATCCAAAGAAATTCTATTAGAGCAAGGACTTCCTTTGTTGTTTTTTCCATTTGTGTTTATTTTGTTGATGTTTCAAGAACCCTGAGAGAAATAATTGCAGCAAACAAACAAGACAAAAAGAAAAAATATGAAAAATAACTATTTACCAAACAAAGCAGCAGCAATGAATGGTAATGAAATGCTTGGTCCAAGCGCACACCTGATTCTGCAAACACGAGACAATCAACAAAATATATGCACGGTGGTAAGAAAAAAGTAAAATATTAAAAAAGGAATAAGATGAATGGTTTAAAAGAGTTTAAAAGAAAGTGAGAGAGAGAGAAAGAGAGATAGAGCGAGAATGGAGGATTGCCTTGTTACTTATCAGGTGACCACAAGCAGTCAAAGCAATCTTCCAAAGCAAACCCTTCTTTTACTTTCTCTATTTTACCATTCTCAGTTGGGCTATAACTTTGTTTCACACACTTCAACGCTTCAGTGGTTTCTTTGGCGGGTGGAAACAGGGCGCAGAACACGACTGCTGTCAGAGATAAGCCCCGGATGACAAATTAAGGGATCAAGGGAGGAATATGTTTTAACAGTGTTCTAGATATTTGTGCTAGATGGAATTCATTACATTTGACCTTGGTAAGCGGTCCTTGTCATCGAAAAATGACTCAATTGTAATAAATTACACTGAGAGGTGGACGAAAATTAATGTTTCTTATGATATTGAAATTTGTTATGACGATAATTACTAGTTACACTACAGTTACATTTCCCCAAGAGCTTTTCCCCAAGAGAGACACATGTAAATAAAATAATATAGCACTGTAACTACCAAACAAATCTCTTAAAACACAACTCTTAAAAGTTTGGTCCAATAATTTTACAATGTTTTTATGGAATATCTGAAAATATCGAGCCATTCAGTTTTGCTCCTATCATCTCCTAACTTTCACTTATACAGTATATTACAAAACTACTTATTTCTGCACCACTGCTGAGTGGCAGAGGGGGGCGGGGCAAGGTACGGCAGTAAATAATGATTGGCTGAATGCACAGGAGAGACAGGATGCAGTAACAGCGCACAGTAATATGGGCCAAATTTGTCTCCAAGGATACCATTGAGTTAAATACCATCACTCATAGGTTGTACACGTACACACAGACACACACAGACACACACACACACACACACAGAAACACACTACATCCCAAATATTTTTACCATCCCACGGTGCCATGGGTCCAATTCAGGACAAATAATAGAGTAATAGTTGAAGAGAGAACATTAGAGGCAAAGAAATGTGGACAGAGAGAGAGACAGAGAGAGAGAGAGAGGCAGAGAGTAGAAGAGAAAAGAGGCCAGGCGTTTCAATAATTCACCAAGTCCTGCTTCATTTAGAATAGGATGGGTCCTGGACAGACCGGCCCCGTGTGTCCTCCGCACATGAAATATGGCCCAAATGAGCCGGCTCAATCACAGAACCACTCATACACTGGTGTGTACCTGTGTGTGCGTGCAGCACATTCTTCTAGCAGCCATAGATTTCTATTACAACAGTAATAGAACACAACATTAATATGACTGCTACAGTGGTGGAGTGGTGGGCACTCCCCTGAGAGATAGGAAAGGACAGGAGGAAATCAGAGAAGAGGAGATCCATTAGATTTCCACTGTATCTAATAGTTGGCTCTTCTATTACTTTTTGAGCTATGACTTCATTCATCTTTTCGGGATCTAAGTTGAAATCTGTGCGAGACATGGGCAGGGGGAAAAATACACATCTGCACACTCTCAAAAAAAGAAAAATGAAAAACATCCACAAACCCTGCCACCAACAAGGAGCTAAAAATACTACCTACACAAAACATCCTGCTCCATACCTCCTGGGCATTGGTGCGTGTGTACAAGTAGATTTGTGTCTACACTCGTAGAATGTTTGACGTCAGCATGCAGCTCTTGTCCTAGCTAGCCGTTTAAGGTATAAATGAAAACTTGTATGAATTAAAAATGTTTCCTGAAGTCCATTATTAAGAACAAACGAAATCCACACAAACATAATGGTTTAGAGCTGTTGTACTTATGTATCTGTGTGTGTGTGTGTGTGTGTGTGTGTGTGTGTGTGTGTGTGTGGCAATCACTCTCTGACCTGTAGCAGCAAGCAACTGCCGTTATGCAATCACTGCTGTCAAACAAACATTTGCATAAGGCCTGACATGTATTCTCGCCATCTGTATACATGACACACGTAAGTACGTACACACGCGCTAACAGGCGCGCGCACAAACACACACACACCTACCACTTCCCTCAACACCTCCGAGTTAAGTTACCCCAACTCAACTCATCCCTGTTGTTGACAACACCAGGCGCTGTTCACCCTGCCGCACTCATCAACATAGAACATTGCAACCGTATATAACAAGCTACAGTACACTTGTGCTCTTAGCAGTTAATAGTGTCCTCAGTTTAGAACAGTGATGAGGTAAAAAAAATTTTTGAATCTTCTCTAAGAGGGACACAAATATGTTTTGTGCAAGAAGTGATTAAACGCACCTTGAAGAGATGTTTAGTACACCAGAGAGTGCACTGGAACACAGATTCGTTGTCTAACTTGTGTTTCTAAGCAAATAACCACAATATGTCTCGCTCACTCCATTCTTTCTGTTTATGTTTAGAGGCCGAGGGACAGGTTGCCCCACCCACGCTGCAGACAGCACAGCCGGGAGTTGCGTAGACTAGTGGGCATAAGCCATAGGGTTGCGCTTGTGGTATGTGTTTAGAATGTGTCTGCTCTAAGGCTACAACGTGCAGTTGTACAAACAGTTTGACAATAGTTACAATGAGAGGTCGCTAATGGAGTTGTTTTTGTTTGATTGGCTGGGGTCAAAGCAGTTCAGACAACCGTCACCATAACAGTAGTCTAAGTGAGCGCACTGCACTTTAATAGGGGTGGCTCCTGGAGGTTTCTGGCCAGACTTGCAGAGAACTGGTAAGCAAGAGAGAACACAGAAATCAATATGAAGCTCTATTTTATATGTGCACTATTCTATCAGAAACTCTCAGCTGCTGTCTATCCGCCAGCGTACAGTAACTCCATTCTGAGAGCTGCAGGATTCGACATTAGCCTCAAGTTCACTCTGTTCCCCCTCAGCGAAAGGAAAACGAGTGTAGCTCAATGGGCTATTAGCCTGCACCTCTTCACACATAAAAGGATTGAATGGAGCACAGAACGTGGGGGCCCCCACATAAGCAGGCTGGTAAGTGGCCATCGATCAGCCTTCCTGTGCCGGCTGCCATGACAATGTCATGAGGATATGAAGTCTTGGAGTAGACATCGCTCCGTGCAAGCGGGCTTCTGTGGTTTCTCTAAATACGATACGATCGCCACACCTGTAGCACCTGTCTAGCAAACACAATTTGTATATATTTCACTCAAAAGTACAGTGCTGACATGGCTAGTTGGCAGAATCTGCTAGGAAGCTAGTTTGCCTGCCAATGGTCTTGCCACTTCTACCTTTTTTCCCCCCCTCCAGCCAATCCCCACACGGGGGAAAAAACAACATATTGAGTTGAGCGAATAGAGGATGAATGTGTAAAATGAGGGGGCAACAGGCACGAGTTGAGTCCTGGAGCTGTTACACACCGACAGAGAGAGAGGGATACACAGCACGGACGGCAGGAGAGAGAGAGTGGGCGGTGTGAAGGATGGTACTTCATCATACACCCTGGGTGTAAAACTAATAAACTCTCTATAGGTCTGACTTGCCTGCCGCAGCAAAGGCCAAACCCCATTCATCTCACTAAGAGGCAAAGTTGCTGAACTGAGCTCAGATGCTATCCTAGCAAGGGAGAAGCTCATAATGAACTGACTATGACAGAATAGAACATGGCCTTTATCTTGTGGTAGGGTATTTATTACAGTACATGTGTCCAATAGTAGGATAGTAGAAAATAGAGGTTAATATATCGGCCTGGATTCGCCGATATGAGTGCGCTGGACACTACATGGGTGCGATAAATACTGCTGTACAGGAAGTAATGTGATTTATATCAGTAGAGTTGCTTTGGTTTGCAGTCACTGTGCCCCGGTTGACCGCCATGGCCAAAGTAATTTTTGCAGCTACAGTGGGAAAAAAATGGTCTGCTGATAGTCAGAAAAAGCATACAGAGTGCAGTTGTGTTGCCTGACCAGAGGGGCTATCAAAGCTCTCACATGTTGGTTTAAGATTATATTTTAAGGCATAAGTAATCAATAAATGTTTCTGTTTTTAATTTTATCCAGACATATACTATGTACAAATCCTTTAAACCGAAGTAGCAGGTTCAATTGTGCATATAAATACATACAAACTGTCCCAAGACTATAGAATTCTATAGAACAGTTTACATACCATATCAGCTGACCAAATACTCTATTATCATGTATAGATTACAGCTATTGCTACTTTCAGTATATTGCTGAACGTATATTTCACGTTCAGTGAACTGGAACGGCAGTTAATAACAGGGGCGAGTTGTGTTTTGGGTTGGATAAAACAAATTGTGATCGTGGCTGATCCATTTGTCACTGTGTGTCACGCACACGTAACACAGAATATTTAAGAGTGAGTTTAAGAACTTAACCTTTCCGAGGGAGTTAAAAAATATCACTAGAGGTAGCGAACGTTCCATCTGCTGAACGCACCCTACTGCATGTAAAAAAGGCAGAGAAAACCAGATGCTAGGATTTTTAGGAGAAAAATCAATGCCCTTACTGCCTGAGAAGCTCGCCTGAACAGAGCGACATGGAAACTATCTAATTTCCCATGACTTCTTGATGCAGGTTTATCCTGCTCTGATGTAATTATCGCCACCCACTCACTTTCTATCTTAACTTCTTCTACAAGTGCCTCTCAACATCGTAAACCCCCCCACCCTCTGTCACTCGCGTTTACACAGGAGGAGTGATTGCATTAAGGCTTTAATGCAGCACTAATGTACTGAACAGGAATGTACAGAATAGCTAAAGTAACGGCGGGGGGGAAGGGGTCCATTACTATAATTATTTTACCTCATATGAAAAAGGTGCTGCTTACAGGCGCTTCTGAAGAAAGAGAAAAAGACGAGAACGAGAGAGAAAGAGAGACAGCGAAAGAGAGAAAGCTTCATTTCGATTTTTCATTGCTACATTACAGACAACGTCAATTAGCAAGACCAGTCGCGACTCCAATGCCATCAGAGCTTTTAGCATGAATGACTTCTGGGGCCCGGACGCCTTTGTCTCAAGTCACCATGCAGCGGTTATCCCTCCACCCCCTGAGCAAATTCCATCCATTGATTCCAACTCCGTTAGCAATAAAACAAAGACAAGACACTGAACAAAAACTTAATACGCCACAACAGAAAAAAATCTTTCAGCAGCAGGGGCCACGCAAAGGAGGGGTCCTGTCAAAGGAATAAACACCGAACGCAATTAGGCGCGTTCCGGTCAATTAAGCAGATACTTATATTGTGCGTCGTTCACGATAGAGGGCGGCTATCATTACTCACTGAGCAATGCTTTGGAGTCCCGTAGGAATGAGGACGGAGGAGCAGGAATACCAACAGAGCGGGCTGGAGTCAGGGTGGCAGGTGATTAATCAAGATGTGAAGTCACGTAAACAGGGCAGGGGCAGAGCGACTAATAACTTAGCGGTGTTAGCAAGAAGTCCCGCATAGACTTCTATCTACAAACACACGTCACTATACAGCACCTTGGAATCCTTACAATGTCATTAAGTAATATTCACATGTGGTTTTCTAACAGAACAGAACAGCTACTCACTCGCTCTCTCTTTCTGAGTGTGTGGAAACCTGACAGCACGTTACGTAACAGAGATGCCTGCTGCTGCAAGTCACTGTGAATGACAGGGACACAAACGTAAATATAAATATATCTCGCTCAACAAACCAAGTCAGATAGACAACATACCTTCTATTCTGTACACACTTGCATCCAGAGATGTACAGACATGCATGGACGCACATCTACATTAATTCAACACACACACACACACACACACACACACAGACACACACACGGACACAAACAGGACTACGCCACTGCCAATACGTGTGTGTTGGCTCATTAGCATTGGCCCAGAGCAACATGTTTTTCTGTGCCGATGGCTAACCACTAATCAATAGCACCTGTCTCTGTATATGCCAACATACATACTGTATAATCTATACACATTCAGCTCGCTATGGTTCAACCAATATAGAGTACATTCACACACATAAATGAAATACAAATGCACAACACGCGGAGAGTTATACTCCCAGAAAGAGACAAACTAGCCCAGCCGATACACGGCTTGATTAGTTCCTAAGGGGAAGACTAGAGAAACTCTTGTACCATGTGATAATTCACTTTAATATCCTTCCTATTGCAAGAAAAGTCTGCTTTATTAAACCATTGCATTCTGACGGACCATTCAGCTTAACTGGACTCTGGGGAAGGTAGTTATTATAGGCAGGCAAAATAAAACATTCACAGAATCAGGTTTCCTTTCCATTCTTCTCTTTTCGCTGCTCCAAAATGCAGGTGAAACAAAAACATGCAGTGGGTTTACAACCAGACGCAGAGCGGTTGCGGAAAAGAAGCAGAGTGGACTCTGCTCGCATTCGGCTTGTTATTAGAAGTTATTAGCTTGTTTACACCAGCGGGTGTAAACTAGCTAATAACTCCCAAAAATACTTGCTCTTTTAAAATGCTCTTTTGGGTTTGCGATGTCCTACGCCCAGTGTAAACTACTATCTATCTATACACAAACAGTCTAGCGGTCTGGGTGTTCGACTCCCAGCCAGAGGGTCATGGGTTCGAGTCACAGAGTTGAACTCCCTTTAAGCAAAGTGCCTAACCCCAACCTGTTCCTTAATACTTGAAATTGTAGGCCCTACTCATTGAGTTGCTTTGGATGAAAGCGTCTGCTATATGTTTACCTAATTGTAGCTTCAAGAGAACTAGGAAAACAGAAACTCTTACTTTTTGTGAAAAACTGAATTGTACAACTAGGAATTTTAGGTGAGAAATTCTGTATCATTTCAAAGCTCAGATTTCACAAACCGATGTCATGGCAACACGGCAGGAAGCATGCTATAATTAGTAATTATTAAGTGCTTACATTTCAACACATAATTGGATCTGTAATTATACAATATGTGTTTGTATCATTATATGGCTTCCGTTTTCCTCATATAGTAACGGTTCTCTGTTTTTCTGTTGGAGTATTTTTCCAGCATTTTCTGTAAGTCTGGAATTTCCCAGCTGTCTTGAACGCAGCATTCTCCTCCTCTCTTTTCTAATCCCCTTTCCCCTCCTCTCTACTCTTCTTCATGCTGTCGGGTCTATAATTCAACCACAGTGTGAATGAACTCATCGGCACCAGGCGAGGTAATTAACTAATTGATTAGTATGCAGAGACAGGCCCCGCATGTTTCTTTGTGTGTGTATGTGGGTGTGTGTGTGTGTACTAAAAGGAACAAAGAGACACAGACAGAGGAAGAAATTCTGGGACATTCTGAGGAAAAGCATTAAGCATATTAATGGAATGGAGAGAGAGAGACAGAGAGGGAGAATAAAAGGAAATAATGAGTGTGTATCTATTACATTGGGGCTTTCCCCACAACTCTGGTTCATACCCATGACCCCTCCTCTCCTCCAGTTCTCTCTATCCCTGACTCTTATGATAGTTTTACTTTCTCTTTGTTTATAATCCCTTGCGCATCTACCTTTCTCTAGTCGCTTCACTCTCTCTCCCATTGCTCCGGGGCATCTGTTACAGCATTCAGCTTTGCCAGGTGTGTGTGTGTGTGTGTGTGTGCTTGTGTGTGTGTGTGTGTGTGTGTGTGTGTGTGTGTGTGTGTGTGTGTGTGTG
>JAOEHI010054021.1:0-14502 GCA_025447815.1 Percopsis transmontana | reverse complement strand
CGAAATTGAACTGAGAGAGCGTTCAGTTCACAGACACCAGAATGAACTAGTTCACAGTAACGTTCATCGGGCAGTAAAACAGTACGTTCAGTTCACGTCCACCCAAAATATGGCACATCACTGGCTGCCACCAACCTCACGCACCCGAGCACCACGCCTGTCCTCACTCTCCCTAATGACTGACCATGCGCACCTGTGGGGAGGATGCTTAGGTAGGGCGGTTGGGGGAGGTCCTTGCCAGACATTGTTCGCCCCACCGCTTCCTTGTCGGCTCTTAGCCAGAGCTTTCTGTGTGGTGTAGGTTCTATATTAAACGCCGAGCTTAGTCTTGTGCTTCCCGTCCCTCCAGTGTGTTCGTGTTTCGTGTCGGCCTGCACCTGCACTCCGCTCCAACTGCATTACTATATATATATATATATATTATTATATATTATTCTTTTTTATTTCATTTATGATATTATTAAATATTACACAAAAAGATGAGGGATGTGATATTTTTTAAAGGTAATCATAAAATATCTTTGTTCCCCGACATTACAACAGGAAATTGCACCACAAGATCCCGCTGTCATGTTAAAAAAAAAAGGGCAAATATAATTTGATCATATAATGAATGTACCCTAGTCCAAATGTAACCCCATCCCATATAAATATCTTTCTGTTTATCAAAGATTATTATCCAAGATTATTATTGTCAGTTAAGAGTTAGTGTGTAGTTGAGAAACTCTCAGTGGTTCACCAGATGGAATTGAATACCGTTTTTTGGGGAGTTTTTTCTCTTCTGGCAGGGAAATCTTATTATGTCGGATAGCTGCAGCAAAATGTCTGCTTCTCACTGTGGGAGTTTGCACCAATTTGCCTCTACTGCCTTTTGTAAATCCCCAGCAAGGGTCACGTGATACGCGGCCTTTCTCAGTGGGACCTAGTAAGTGTTCCTCCAAATCCTCGTTATAAAAGAGCAGGCACGTAGTCAAAGCTGAAGACTGACAGACCCATCTTGGTTCATGGTCTAAAAACAACATTTAAAAAAGTTTTAACTTTTATTTTATGCGCAATTTCCACAAGATGCACTTTTCCTTGAGGAGTACCAACAAAAGTTTCTTTGGGAATAGTTCTTTTAGCCCTCGTTCAGTACCTAGATATGACAAAATGAACAGTTACAGGGACAATGATTAATGTGCTTATCTACAGTGCATATCAACAGCTGGTAACCTTCCACCTGAAGTGCCTTCCAAATAGAAAACAGAGGCAAGCTGGTCGCTGCAGCCTGTCACCTGGCCCACAGTGGCTGGAGAATAGTCCCCCCCCCACCCTACCTCATACACACACACACAAACAAATACGATGTGGGCCTCTTAGCTGACATCTTCCCTGCATCTGCCCCCACCCCTTCAGAGCCTATCCTCCACACATCAATGGAGCTGGGTCCAATCTAACATCCAATGCAGATGCTCACTGCTCCGGGGCTGACACTGCAGTCTGCAGGCCCGAGTTCAAACACGGCCTCACACAGCCTGCTAAATGATTCCCAGATATGATGCGACCCCTTCCAAGTCTGTTTTGGTCTTAAGACTATGTTGACATTCCAGCCAAAGTAGTCTTGAGTACTGACCGTTTTTTTCCCCCATTACACTTTGTTTAAACCAGGTAACAACGGCTGAACAGGCAGCAGTGCAATGTTAAACTAACTCCTGGGAGGTGTCCAGTACAACCGCCCCTTTAAAATGGGTCTTCGCCTCTATTGTGCAAATCTAAAACATTAGGTTCTTAAGTAGTGTACACTTGCGTAATACCTGTGTTTTGCCTCCAATCGCCATGATATCGCTCATTGAAGGGCTAGTGTTAGAAGAGGTTGCACATTGTTTGGATGTGAATCTTTGCAACATGATTGAACAAAGCCCAATACCCCATTATCGTTTACATGACTTGTTTACTTTATTTATTTGTTTTTGTTATTATTTTATTAAATTTGTATTTGTAGAGCTTTTACACCACTTTGTTATTAAATAATGAATACATTTGGAGTGTCTAAATAATCTAAACTAAATGACAAACTAGAGGTAGAAATTCCAACCATTATTTCATAAACACACTGCAGTCTGATAACATCGCACAGCATTTGGCAATAACGTGCATATGAAGGCAAGCATACATAGTGTAAACATGCAGTGAGATTAATATATGTAACATAAATATATATACTATATGTAACGTAAATATGTTTGTCACAGAACCCAGATTAAAACAGGGAGAGAAAAGAAATGTTGAATGATTCCTATAGTTTCCCTTTTGCTATCTTATAGAGTACATTTACATTTACATTTGGATGTAAATGTAGAGTATATTTTCAGAGCAGCAATGATTTTTCTACTTTGATATACTGTAGACCGGACATGACATGTCTGTGATGTCTATTTCTATCTCTGCATGTTCATAAGAATGGTCTTTATATTGGCGTGCGACAGGATAATGATCACATTGTCACTTGAGGAAATCATAGATGTCGCTCTGGTTTTCTGTGTATCAACTACTGATATTGTTCATTTTGATTGAAAGAATCCATTTTTCAATGTTGGTAAGAACAGATGGTTAATCTGTTCAGTCCTGGCCAGAGAGGTTTGACTTCAAAGACCTGAATCCATTCATATTATTGAGGAAGACAATGAAATGTGACAGAACAAGAAATACAAACCATGTCAGTGGGAAGCACCTTTCGGCTAGTTCCATTTCCCAGGAACATGTATTGGGACTATTTATACAGATAATCTACCGGGGTACTGTACATCTAGCTGTCCTTAGGAGTGGTTGGAAAGTACTCTCTAATTAAGAATTACTAAAAAATAAAGGAGAACAGGACTATAATGAAAAGACCTTGGACAGTCTGTCCAAAGCTAGTCTCGAATTCAACAACAATATTAGCGCTGTATATTTACAGTATGACATAGCAATTAAGCGCTCCAATACACACTGTAAGCCTAGTTATGCCATTATACCACGAAGCTGCCAAAGTATACGCCATCATTTTGACATTCTCTAACTCTACCCTCCCTCCGAACACACATACGGAACCTGTACCTGTAATTCTCTTCCTATCACTCATAGCTAACTTTAAATAGCCTTGCAACCAAAAAGATAAAGTCGTCCATTTAACCTCTTTTCCGGCGAAAATGGGAGCAGGTTAGCCTCAGGATTCAGATAATTTTAGATAATCAGATAAAAAAAATTTCAAATGCAGGTTACACTGCATATGGCTAATAAAGTGAATCTGAATCTGATAAATGGAGACTAACGAAGGGAGTCTGGATGCGTGTTTCCCCCTCTCCACTTGAACAGCGCCCTCTATACACCCTGAGCATCTCGACTCTGTGACCATTATGTAGCTGTCAAAAGTCATTACAACAGCGGGACAAACACCATCGCTCACGGCTGAGACCTGTCCGACACAATGCACGGCTACTCTGTGACAGTGACGGCGCGGACAGGGGGTTCTTTTTAACGCAGTGTGCCGGCCATGAAAAGCTACTGTACGTGCATCTGTCAGCACGAGGACAGGGGGGCATTTAACCAGAGAGGCCATACAGTTATCTGCGGGCTTATCCGCCAGATAGCGCAGCAGATATTGTCAGTACCACACAGCACTGGATGCTGTATATTAAAAGAGGTACACGCCTTGATCCCAAGGTGCCCCGGCACTTCTGCCCTAGTTCACTTCGAACAGTTCAATTTTCATTTGTTTCCCCATTTTGAAAAGACTCTTGGTCTATGTTCAAAATTATTGTAACCACAGCATATTGTTTTTATTATTTCTTCACACAATATTAGACAAATAAGGAAAAAATCCACTGCACCTGACACATCATGTCAAATCTAATGAGTTGGGCTTGAGAAATGTTGTTGCTTTTCAGCTGTCTTAAATTATGCACGGGGGAGGGGGGGGTCATAATTGGCTTAGATGAGGCACATCTAAAATGCGCCTGGCCTCTCTAAGTGCATTAGGACGGCCTACAGTGTATTCGCCACTGCGTCCGAGAATGTGTGCCAGCAATGGGTGCCACGCTGGATTACAGCGTCTGCCTGCTAACTGAAGGACTGGAAGGGAAATTGGGAGATTAGCCTTTTGCCTTTGCACGGAGAACAAGGCGCCGCGCTCTCGTAATAGCAGCTGCCTCCGACCGCTCTGTCAGAAATACAATACCAAACTGAATATGCAGAGAAAGAACCTCGGTGGCCAGCAGTCTCAGGCAAATTAAATTACAGTGCCAAGCACTGAGAGCTAGATTTTGCATTTCCCGCCGAGAAGTGAATTAAGGTAAGTGTAATACTGGCCACGGTGAAATCTCATTCCAAAAAATCTGCTCCTAACAACAAGCCATAATTAAGGCACATTTAATTATATGTGTCAGATGCTATTTTTCTATGAAAACACACACACACGCACACACACACACGCACACACACGCACACACACATACACATTCATGTACCACGTTCTGTGTCACTCACACACACACACACACACGTACACTGGCATGTTTCAGTCACAGGGTAAACCAAAGTCTGGGCCTCGTAAGAATCCATACAAGACCTCTAGTTGGTGAGGAGCGACCCGCGGAGACATAAACCCACCTCCTACACACCGCCTAACAGCAGCTTTGGCTTATGAATCCCGCAGAATCAATGTGTAATTAATAAGCTACAAAGTTCGGACGGCCCTGCGTCCACAAGGCCCTCTCAGAGCTACGGCTCTGAATAGAAAGTGACAACTAGAATCAAACTAAAATTAAAATGAGTAAAAATGATTCAAAATGATTAATGATTAAATCCCACAATTTTCCATCAGTAGACGTGTGTGTGAATCCAAATTAGAACCCAGTGGATCTCTGTGTGTGTGTGTGTGTGTGAGTGTGTGTGTTCTGTTCTCTAAAGCATCGTTTCTTCTGAATCATGTCGAGCTAAGGCTAAGGTGCCATCACAAGCCCCCCAAATATCCTCCTCAGCTCACTGTTTGTGTCTCGCAACGCAACCGTGCACAAAAGGGCATGAGGCTGTAGGGGAGGAGTAGGGAGGGGTGCACGCCACAACACACTGAGCGAGGGGCAAACCAAAACAACAGGGTTTACTACCTAGCTCCACGAGGGTAGCTCCAGACAGAAAAAAACAACACATAAACAGTGAGCTGGGCGCTGTAACACAATGTCCGGCTCGGCTATGTCCATCCATAGAATAGATGTCGCCTCTCTGCCCCATCTCATCCGCATCACAACAAAAAGACGCTGGCAAAGACGCTGTGGAAAATCAATCGCAATGCAGCTCTCTGCTCCCACGCTCTAGAACCCCCCCACCCCCCCGCCTCCTCTTGGGGATCTGTCAGCAGTGAAGCACCACACAGGTCTGGGGGCAGGCTGCACACCTAGGAGTTTACGCGTACACCGCATTTGCATTTGTGCCCGCGGGTGCCAGTCGCTCGTCATTATGAATGCACGTCCGCGGCCGAAGGAGATTTATTTAAAAACATATCTATCTCCAGGCCGAGCTCAGCAGCTGAGCTGTGATCACAAAGTGCCTCCATAAAGCACTCGGAGGGCATGTGCAGCCCAGAGAAGCCATCTGCCAGCGTGGCGTTCCCACCACTGTGCTTACTTTACCAATCCGCTTTCCATTAGCTGCTATCAGGAGATAGAGGCCTCCAGGCAAGTCTTGCGTAAGCATTTTTAACAAAAGCTTGATCGGCCTAAAACTATTGTTTCTTTTGACTAACGTGGGAAGCCCTATACCAGCAGCACTCAAGGAGATTGCATGACATTTAAGATTTGATATTAGAAATGTGAAAGTATGGCTGAATCAATAATTTCATTCAGTAAAAAAATTGGGTTGGGTTATTTGAATTCTAGCGAATTGAGATTCATATCACAAACAAACAGCCACGGAACTTTTCACTTTGCTCAAAGAATATTCCTCTGGTTTTGGTTCCTTAGCAGCCCATTTGCTGCAGGTATCAATATACGATTAAATTTAATGTAGTCGAAAATGAGACGTATTCAGTGTCTATTACTTCAGTTACTTCCTAACAAATACTGTTTGACTTTAACATAGAAATGTGCCCAGGAACAACTGGCTCTGAAGAAAGCCTCCGCACACACACCTGTTTCGACCGCAACCCCAGTTTCTGACAACCTCTGTTCTCAAACACCGGAACTTTTACAAGATTCAAGTTTTAGATACTACATTTTACGTTTTAGATACTACAAGTTTTAGATACTACATTTATTATTACAATTTATTTGGGCAAGGGTGTATATAAAATTAAAGAGGCAGTGTGAACGAATTAATGTCCGAGACACATGATTGGACAAAGCACACACACACACACACACACGTACATAGCCAAAGTCATTTTCATTTGCAGCGCAGTAATTATTGTGTTTGATGGACTTTATACACAGTGCAATGGGGGCAGGTGGTCTGGGTTTTCTACTCCGAGCAGAAGGTTCCGGGTTCCGAACCCATCATGGTCCCACCTGTATACATCTTTGAGCAAGTTGACTAACCCCCGCCTGCTCCTTAATAATTACATAAATGGACTCACGGCCGGTTTTCACCTTGAATAGCCCATCAGTCCAAATATAGCCGGTTATGTGGTGATCATATTTACACGGATGCGGCATGCGTGCGCCGGACTGACTTTACGCTCACGCGCCCAGTAATGGACTTCTCATCTAGCTAGTTGTCATGGTAGCCTACACTGACGTGAAACATGTCTGCGGTGTGAAAAATATTAAGTGTCCGAGGAAGACTACGGAAGGTAACTGTGCTCAGGTAAAATTGGTTTTATATTAGACATTTGAACTTTGAGCGTCAATATCTTTTGAAATACACAAAGAGTAGTGTGTTATGCTGGCAGCAGAATACAGTTCATCTCACTGAAAAGAGTAAGCTACCTGGCTTATTCTTTATCAATCCGTCCTGTTAAACGGACGCTGCCTTGAAAAATTGCTGCCAGCTGAGGGACAGTAAAAAAATTTACTAAGTGAGTAAATTGAAAACTAAATATCTCTGCATCTAAATGACCTAGAGCCGACAAATAACTATAAAAATTGAAATTGGCCAGGACTGAAGCTGGCCGGTCGAACAAAAAAAGGGTCATCAGAATTGGCCAAAAAAAAACGCTGCAATCGGTGCATCCCTACCAACAACATATTTTCCCTGTTCCCTGTTGCAGCTTAAACTGGTTGATCAAAAAAACTACGGCCCACTAGTTACCACAAATAAAATCCCTAAAATTATCACAAAATAATAATTGACTAAATACACAGTATGTACTAGGTGTCACTTTGAAGGGTTGGCTATTGTGCTTGGCCTGAACTGCTCATTTTAAGACACGTATAGTGTATCACATTACCTCACTCCTGACATCGCCATGGCATTTTAGCCATGGCATTTAAGGAACACATTTTATTCTGGGATGTATTGAATCTAAGGCCAGGGCTGACGGCGGAGATACGTGTGGTCAGGGGACATTATTTCATGGCCGTTCATCCAGGGTGAAAGACAGTTACCATCCTGATGGTGACATTCTATGAGCCGCTCTCTAACTGGCTAACAGCAGTGAGCCTGAGGCACCTCACTGAATAGAACCGACACTTTTACAGCAGCCCATTTGACAGTCTAAAAGAAAAAGAAAGAGATTAAGGTCTTCTGATGACAGACTTAGGTGTGACATGATGTGCACTTTTTATGGGAGTGTGACCAAATGAACCAAATGAATCACGTTTGACAGGTGAAATGAGCGAATAAAAGAGAGGTTTGTCGCGAATAACTGCCAGCAAACATTTGTAAGAATGCTATATGAAAATGATGGTGTAATTTCATAGAGGGACAGAAAATGACTTACAAATAGCGGGCCAGAGTTCAAACATCCCCCATGGGGAATATCTGGACCTGTGTTTTCTGACAGTCATTGTGGCTGACAGGAGTTGTCATCATATTTGCGTTTGCGTTCCAACATGTCTAATAGACCAATCTCTGTTTTGACAATCGGAGAAAAAAATACAAACGGCAACAGTTGAGCGGTGGCATTTTGAAAAAGATCCATTTGCCAGACATCAATAGAAGACAGTCTACCGGCGTCGTTGCACTGGCCTGCTGCACAGCCTCCCGGTATTGATGGATCAAACCGACAAGGGTCTTGTTTACTGTGAATCCAGTTCTCTACATTCGAGTCAGCGTGTGCTGTGCGTAATGGGAGGAATCTCTGAGCCACCCTGGCCCTCCCTGGGCTTCCCGCTGGTCCTCTGTGAAGATAAACCCTGCAGCTGGCCATCATATAGACGAGTGTGAGGCGTGTGGCGAGTCGAGTGCCGGCGCAGACGGAGCACACAGGCACAAGAGACATACAAGAGACGGCGTCTTTAATCGTATAAACCAAAGTACGGTTCTCCACAAACCAGTAACGCTACAGACAGACACACATTCGAAGTAACCCACTGTGCTAAACCCCAGCCACCCCACCTATATAGAACTATATACATAATCAATGGTGAACTAATCCCGGGGGGCTGCGGGGGTGCGTTGGGGAGCTGGTTGCAGGCGGGTAGACCGCACGCCGGCGAGATACAATGGGAGGAGAAGGGCCGCCGTGGTTGCAAATCTAATGATAGGGCACAAGGCTAGCAGCTCTTATGTGAGGCCTGTGAGACATAACATTGATTTTGGAGATCACAGCGAGGATTTGTAAAATCTTTCTTGTTTCTTCAAAATGGGGGGATATTTTAATCTTTTTTTATTATTTTATATGATTACCCGATGTCTAAGACACACATCTACGGTATTTTTTACACCAAAAATGTATTTTCCATGGCTCTCACGCCCAGAATTTTCCTTGATATTAATGAGCCATCATAATGGAACAACTGAAACTTGTTTTGAATTGTTGGGAAACGGCAGGGGGAGGGGATTTGTTTGCCTATATGTGCAGTCAAGACTGAACATATAGGCGTGCTGATGTACATTTTAAGTGGAAGATGATTGGTTTTGACGTAGAAACTGGAATTTCCATTTGTTTCCCATGTGGAAAACCTGGAGAAATATCAAGGTGTACCAATCACATCTTAGACAGCAAGATCCATCCAAGGGCCAAAACTAGAAAACCTGTTTTGCATAAAACAAAGCAAATATGAACAGTGGTTCTAGAATAGACACCTGTATTCAGTCTAGACCACACAAGTCAATAAGGGTTAGGGTCCAGTGACTAACAGAGCCTACATTTATATAACACTGTTTTCATACTATGGCGACTGGCGAGTGATTCCAAAGGTCAAGATAACGTCTGCATAAGACCGACAGGCAGGATATTAACACTGCCCCAAGAAGGATATTTCATAGTGTTCTTTGAGAAGAATAATCAGATCTAAAGTAAACTAAAAAAAACAACAAATAATGCCTACAAGTTCTGTCTTGTAAATGTGTAGTGTAGAGGTGAATAGCTTTGATGCATGTTCTAACTGGGATGGGTAGGTAATAGCTCATGACAGGAGCAATGTTTGATATATGGCACACAAACATATGAATCCCCCCTCTCTCTCTGGGTATTCACTCATCTCGGCGTTACTCGTACTCTATGCTCTAATCTGAGATAATGGCTGAATTGGAGCCGCAGACTTCTTAATGATCACATTAAGAGAGCCTGGCTTTAAAAGACACACACACACAGGGCAGTAAGCCAAAAGAGCCAGGAACTGGGTAGTTGGCAAACACAAATTCTCCACCCCCCACAAACACACACACACACACACGGACAGAGTAAAAACAAGCATTTACCCCCTGTAACGAATACAATAATACATTTAAATGTTTTTTTTGTGTTGAAACTTTTCAAAGCAACTACAGTACTGTACATGTACATCTTCAATAGGCTGAGACAAAACTGGCAGGATAAATACATTTATCCCTGTAGTTAAACAACACATTTGACACTGCTGTCTGCATGCAGAGTATTTACTACAATGCCTTTCACAATGACATGAAGAAAGAATGTTTTAGGGTGCTTGACATTCACAGTCCTCAATTTTCTAGCCTGGTTCAAAACCGTTTGTCAATCAGGCGGTGCCAATAGGTGTCAATCAAATCAATACATTTTCAGTCAGGGTCAAACATCTCTTGGGGTGAAATTGGGGGTAGTGTAACTTAAATAAACTTCTACTCTCATGAAGATTTAGATTGAAATCCATTTCAATTTAGGTTTGTTAAAAATTACAAATAAAAGATGTATTAAAGTGGCAATAGCTTTACAACTGTTCATACCACAGTAGCACAGGCTACTGTAGCTACTAGTTACGTTGACTTCACAGTACTTTTCATCATTTGTTTTCCCCACAAACAAAAAACTGGGTTGTTGCTTTTGTCGAAATGTATTGTTAGATCCAAATTTATTTAATAAACTGTATTTTTTCTCCATTTTCATTCTGAACTGAACATTAAATTGACCTTGTCCCCGAAAGAGAAGATTCCTCGTTGCCTGTAGCGACGATAGCATACAGTGTAATCCTCGCCATGCTGCTGAAAACATGGCATTAAAGAGATTAAAGAGACCAACTCCCTAACCTCCTGGTGGTCAGCCCGTTCTATACAACTTATTTCTACACGACACTGTCTCTGCTGTTCTGCTTTAACAGCCTCGTTTACAGCTTCACTCTCGCATGTAGGCCTACACTGTATATCCTTTCATATAGCTCAACCGACACACAACGCCAAGTGTGCCATAGCCACACACGAAGGTTCTGACAAACAGAGAATGACTCCCAGCACTTTCTTCTGGTATTTTTGCAATGGTGGGTCATGCGCTGTAATGGTTCTGCATTACAGCGCATGATACTTTTGGAGACACGCCTGAAAACACCTGAAAACAAACAGCTATGCTAAACTAAATTTGATTTGCCTTCAACAAAAGGTGTCTCTATACATTGAAAAAAGTCAGTTGTAGATGACAAAAATAAATCTTCCTTCTCCTCTCCTTTCTGCTCTCTTCTCATTTCTGCTCTGTTAGATCAGCTCTTAGAATATTAAGCCTTTTTGCCGGTATTTGGCTGCTAGCGATTAATTATTTTTGGGGATTGAATGATATCTTAATAGGAATATATTGAGCAATGTATACTGAAAAATGCATAAGCTAAATAACCATGATGACATGATGCTGTCATTACTCTAGGAGAATGTTGGTTGCTTGCAATAACTGGTATTTAACCGGTTCAACTGTTGACAAATGTACTGATTGTAAGTCGCTTTGGATAAAAGCGTCTGCTAAATGCTGTAAATGCAAATGCATTATTTAACATGTTTCAACTTTAACAGCCCATAGTTAGACATAAGTTTCTAACATATCAAAATATATATACGTAGTGCTAGCTTATGCCTTGAACTTGAGTGGCCCATATCTTACCTATAATACACCTAAAAGTTGTACAAATAAGCGAGCATTCATCCTGCTTAAGTGTGCTGTATCCTTTTTTTGTAAAACTTTAGGGACACTCATCGGAGGTGGTTACACCACCTCCGTTCAGAGGCTTTAGAATTGAAAAATAATCACTGTCAAGCGGCGAGAAAGCACACCAGCAGTTCCCAAACTGAATTTTCCCTTTGAAGGAATTGTGCAGTATTAATAAGTAAAGAACACAAAAAGACATTGCTCACAGAGCTTTCTTGACTCTGTGGTGTAGAGAGAGCCACGGAAGGAAAATGCTTTGAGATCGATGCGGGCAAGATTGAGGTCTACCCAGTAGATGCGTACTTATGGGAACAAATGTTTGATTCATGAAAATTGCCACTGATGAAAAAGATCCTTGTCTTGTATGTGGAGACGAAGAAAAGAGCCTAACAAAGTAGCAGGACTTAGAAGTGTAGTGGATAGACTGGAGACCGAGGGAGATAGTGCTATAAAATCCGGAGTAGGATTAAGTCCGGGCTCAATGTCAGAGCTTGGCCAAATGTGACTTCAGAACACAAAGGAGACCTCCTTTAATCGTTCCGTTGCTACAACAAGTTGCTACGCCTGCTTCTGCATCTTCAAACTAATTGTTGGAACTTTATGTTACAGGGAAGCAATGCATGATATACACTGATAAATACCAACTGTGCATAATACAGTGTACAGTATGAAATGTAACGTACACCCTTGAAGCAGATGTTACAGAAATGGTGTTTTGGTTTGTGCCCCTCCTGCGCCTTAGTAGTGTGTGGCTGGCACTCCTCTCTACTCCTCCCCCTACAGAGCTTATAGGCTGACATCTTCTCTACCCTTACTTCTACAGCCGTGTTCACTTTTGGGTTTCACATACAAACAGTGAGCTGAGGAATAACATTTGGGTTTCTGGGGGCGCAATCAAGGAATGTGCAATAAAAATGATAAAACGTAGTGTCTCAAGTAGTTAATGTTTCATTCGAAATTTTAAAACTTTTCAAATTAGTCAACATAATGTCTATTTCTCTCAGTAGCACTCAAACTTGAAGAGAGCTATGCTGGAAGTTTGCTAACTCTGGCAAACTATGCTAAAAACAAAATCACAAACAAGTAAAAAGTTATTTTGATAATAATGAACATGTTGGTGGATGCTTAAAATATACACGTACACAATATAACATTGTCAACCAAGCACTCGACTACTTCAACTCAACTTTCCACTCAATTTAAAATTCTTTGCCTCAAAACGTTTGGCAGGTGACCACCATGATATCCATTTACTATTTACTCTGTGCACGTACGGTATGTAGTGCTATGTACAATGTACTAAGCACGCCCGTACCAATGCCTTAGCCTGTCTAAACATACAGTATATGACTGTGCATGCTCATGAGTATAATTATGCATGTAGGAGTCTGGGGGTGAATGGTTGGTAGGGTACGGACACGTGATGGGGGATGGTGGCTTGTGGAGGGGAATGGTCTGACATTGGTGTGGGGGCATAACTGTCTTTTTAAAAAGCATTACGTCTACTCAGCCACTGGCCAAGGTGTCACCTCAGACAGAAGGTTGCAGGAAGACGGTTGTGTCTTTTCAGCATTTTTCAAAGCCGTGGCACGGAGCAGTCCAAGCAGGGTGGTAGGCTCCTATAACGTCCATAATATAGACCTACTTGTTCATTTGCCAGGGGTATGGTTCAGTGAGTTTGAAGAAAAACTTTTGTTTTACAAAAAAAATCAAAAGTAAGATTTCAAAATTGCAACCAAATATACCAACCCTCGGGCAGCATTTATGGAAACCAAAACTACCAGGACGTATAGAAAGAAAATCTGATCATTGACTAAACCTCTGTATCTAATAAATTTCAAGACTCTTCTTTCTCCCTACCGCCTACTGGGTTTCCAAAAGCGTTCAAAACGCAAGGTGTTGTGAAATATAAAGCCATGTGTAAGAACGCCCTTCACCTCCACACTGTTGCCTTCCTTTAAATTACACAGTGCCTAACGTTGGACAGTTAGGCCATTCATCCACCCAGGAATGGGATTAAAGACCAAGAAAGAAACTAGTCTATAGTCTATAGTCATTGGAGCGAGTAATTGTTTTGTTTGTGTCCAGGCTTTGTTCTTAGTGCCAGCTGAGCGGGAGCTGCTCTCCTGAGCAGCATAAAATGTACAGGTTTACACATCGCTGCCCTACTCTCTCTCACAACTAGTTTCTTACCTCCCCTGACAATGAAACAACTGACTTTGTGACACGAAAGCCCGGGAAGCCCATTACGGTAATAGTAGCGCACTAATGTAGCACGGTGTCCTTCTATATCAAACGGGTCAGGTCTGGACGACCAGCCAGCCTTAATCCACCACCGGCGGTCACACAGTCAGAGGGGTGGTATGGCTCTAATCGACTCGATTTACCCTTATCTGTGCTGACACAGAGCCAGCAAAGTAGGGAACAGCAATCTATGGGTGGCTCGATGAAATGCTGTAGAGGGCCGAAGTGGAACCAGAACATTCGGGTTCTGGTCGGGAAGTAAGAACACTGCATTAAAAAACAATAGCGATTTCTAATAACACAAACTCCAAATGAAACCTAGCGCAGGAAGAAACATAATCAGGTTTATTAGTATATTTTGTAGTTCCTTGAAATGATATTTATTTAATGTTCATTCAAAATGTTTATTCAATCATTTTGAGCAGGCTTTAATGAACACCGCCTAATGCCATTCCAAGGCCGTTGCGACATAATCGTCTCTCGGCTGTAATGTACTGTAATTGTCGTAATCAGCATATTGTGGGGGGTGATATACACCTTCACGAGGAGGCGGTCAATTTTCTTAGATGCCAAATGCGGGTCCGAAACATCCTAAGGAAGGGCGAGCAATGAAACATTCTTTACAATGTCCCATTTCTATCACTTAGGAACATTAAGGGAATTGAGACTGGCAACATAACTTTACTTTGACTATCAGGTTTCCGAGTGTGTGTGTGTGTGTGTGTGTGTGTGTGTGTGTGTGTGTGTGTGTGTGTGTGTGTGTGTGTGTGTGTGTGTGT
>JAOEHI010054020.1:0-14502 GCA_025447815.1 Percopsis transmontana | reverse complement strand
CCCCCCCCCCCCCCCCCCCCCCCCCCCCCCCCCCCCCCCCCCCCCCCCCCCCCCCCCCCCCCCCCCGAGAGAGACAACGAAGGAGGCAGGTAGCGGTCCTTAATGAGAGATCCGAAGGGCAACAGTACCAAGGGCTCTGGAACAGCGGGGAGTCGAGAACCAGGATAGCCGTAGAAGACGAAAGTACAGACGGACGGTAGACAGCAGGGTGTCTGGGAATTCCAAGGTGAAGAAGAGACACAGGGCAGGCAGGAGCAGACTGAGGAAAGATTGAGACGAAGGTTAAGTAGGTAAGAGATACACACCGGGGAAGATAATGCAAGGATATTCAAAATGCGAGAGAGAAACTAACTCAGTAGTAACGTCTACAATCTGGCGAGGAACTGTGGTCAACGCTAAGCTTAAAATGGCAGGCCTTTGATGGAAGATTACCAGGTCCTGCACCTGCAATTAGCCACTTGGGCTCACACAGAGACAGAGACAGAGAGAAGCCGGGGCCTTGATACAAGGCTAGGTTATTAATCACGGCTGTCTTAAAAGCTGCAGGTACAACGGCAGATGAGAGGGATGTAATAATAATAATAATAATAATAATAATAATATTAATAGTTTTAGAGGGCCCTAGGATTGGAAATAGCTCTATATCGAGATTTCCAGGTAGTTTATTTATTTGTAGTTACTAATGTTGAAAGGGTGCCAAGGTACATGGTTTTAAGGTGTGCAAGCACATCCACACCACCTACTTTTACCTTTTCATTTATATGAGGGCCTCATGTTCAGATGATGCATTAATAATTACTTCTCAAATCAAGTCCGTTCTACGTGTTTTCTTAAGTGTGTGGCATGGCTGTAAACCAAGGGGCTGACCTCCTAGTTTGCATTGCTAATTTTAAAGAAGTGACCGTTATTGTGAAGAATTCATGGTTATGAGGCGGTAACTGGGTAGAATGACATCGTTTTTTCGATTGGTGGATGTAAATGGACAGGGGAAGAGGGAGAGTGTCAGAGTTCTCTCGCGCATTTGAACTAAGTTTTTGTTTCATACAGAGGTGTAGTGAGTTCCTTTGATTGTCAACTCAACCTACAAAATGGACATTTAAGATACACGTTAGGCGCAGCGGAGTGCTTTTCATTAACACAGTGAATTGATTTGTAGCCACTGTTGAGCTAACAGTTCAAAACAACAAGCTTTAGTTTGATTTTTTTTCGACTTTTTTTTGTCGAAATAATTGTATAGAAGTTTTCCACACAGTATTAGTCAGATAGCGCTTATGTGCTACCCGGACATTACTCATAGTTTCTCTAGCTACGTTGGATAAAAGACTTTGCACAAGTGCTCTTGCATGTGAACAACGCCATCCTTTTCCATCCTGCCCTTCGACGGAGACCAAGGGTTTGCATATTTATTTTAACCCCTGTTGTGTGTATTCCATTTATTTTCTAAATGGGTTTAAAACTTAATTAGTAAAATTCAGTTCATAATACATACATGATTAAATAAATAGATCTTAAGTAGTTACAACAATAATTGACACTTGAACTGCTATTTGCCACGTCATTGAATGTTCTTTTTAAATATTTTATTATTAAATCAGTGTATATGCCTTGTTTCTGTCCTTCTGTGACTTTTCCTAAATTGCCATAGAGTACATGCTTACATTGTTAGATCAGTTTTTGCACTTCCAAGACTTACTTCTGTCCCTGCGACTAGTTGAACGCTGTTACCCACAGGTGCTAAGTGTTCTCGCTCTCTTCTGGAATAGTCTTCGGCACATTTTTGCATAATGGCCACATTAGCGGAAACAATGAAACAGAACTGAAACCAGATTTGAGTTTATATGAATCCTCAACACATTTTCTACATAATAGTGTGATAAATATGACGAATAATTATGGGCAGCCCTAACATTTCAAAAGGCTAAAAGTGTTTTATAAGTAGCTCACCTGACCGCAGCTAATTTGTTGCAAGCACAGCGTTGAGCAAACTACACGATGGCAAGCAGACTAAATAAGATGAGCGCCCAGCAAGCTTTAAAAATGCTACAAAATGAACGTGGACTGGAACTAGCGTGAGGGAAACCATGCCACTAATAATAACTATAATAATAATAGATAATGAAATGCCTGCGTTTTGACTACAAAGACATGCAGACTGACAGGTTTTCGATGGTTTCAGACACATGGAAGAGTTTTGTGAAGAACTGCATCACTTGTTACAAGCCAGGACATAACGCAATTGTTGACGAACAATAATTCCCAACCAAATGTCAATGCCCATTCACCCAGTTCATTGCAAGCAAGCCTGATAAGTTTGGCATAAAGTTTTATATCGCCGCAGCTATAGGAAGGGAAAGCATGACACTGACAGACTACAATAAAACACAGGCATGTACTGATTACTTTATTATATTTCGATTTCTTTACTTTATTTGTGTACAAAATGAAGACCAAGGCAGCAGCGGCTTCCGCCAAGACAGCGGAGCATGTGGAAGCCTCCCTCCATATTCCCCTTTCACGACCCCGAGACCTGTTTGTTTCTTGTTGTCTTGTCTCTTGGTGTTCTCCTAGTGTCTACCCTGGTTCCTCTGTGTTCTTCTCAGCACCTTCCCTTGCTCTGCCGGGTTTTCCTTTTGTGGCTCTCCCACTGCTCCCAGTACCTTCCCCTGCTACCCTATTACCTCCCTCACCGGTTTCCCGTTCCCTAATCACTCCTAGTGTGTTTAGTCTGTGTTCTCCCCTGTGTCCGTGCTGTGTCGTTATTGCGTGTCGTATGTGCACGGTACGGCGCCCTCCTGGTTTGAGTCCTATCTGACAGATCGCTCCTATCAAGTCCTCTGGAATGGACGCCTGTCCAAACCCTACCCGCTCACCACTGGGGTTTCACAAGGATCTGTGCTGGGACCCTTACTCACTGTACACTAGATCTCTTAGCTCTGAAATCTCTTCTCACGGATTCTCCTACCACTGCTATGCAGACGACACCCAACTCTACCTCTCATTCCCTCGATCTGACACAGATCTCAACTAGAATCTCCAATTGTCTCGCTGACATCAGTGCTTGGATGTCTTCGCATCACCTCAAGCTCAACCTTGACAAGAAAGAGCTACTCTACCTCCCGGCAAAGACCTACCCTCAACTGGACCCATCCATTACCATTGAGTACACCACCGGTGTTGTCCTGGACAATCAACTGTCCTGTGCAGCCAACACTGCCGCAACGACCTGAGCCTGCAGATTCGCCCTCTACAATATCAGAATGATAAAGCCATTCCTCACAAATGAAGCGGTACAGCTCCTAGTCCAAGCTGTAATATCACGTCTAGACTCACCGGATTACTGGTCGAATCCAAAATGCAGCAGCACGTCTAGTATTCACCAACCGAAGTCCTCCAATGTAACCCCCCTCTTCTGAGACCTTCACTGGCTCCCCATCTCAGCCCGCATCCAATTCAAGACATTAGTGTTAGCAAAAGGAACTGCCCCGCTATACCTCCAAGCAATGGTAAGATTCCAAGCCCCAACCTGAGCACTACGATCTACCATCTCGGCTGGCAGGCTGGCACCCCCTTTGCTACGATCTGCGCGTAAGAGTCGTGCAGCCCAGTCCAGACTCTTCTCTGTCCTGGCACCACAATGGCTCTGTCCTGAAGCAGTCAGAACAGCAGAGTCTACCAATCTTCCGCAGGAGAAACCCACTTCTTCAAAATCCACCTCGGTACCTCGGCCAGCGATCTTTATACCTCATAGCACCAATCACACTAACAAAAATCCTCTAACAATCCTTGTTCTATCCTCCTTTCCAAAAATCTTTTAAAAAATGGTTTCCGCCTTTCTATTCTGTTAAATCAGCTCTCCGAATACTAAGCACTTGGCCGGAATTTTTGCTGCTAACAATTTATGACCGAATAACTTTCGAGGTAAACTAGTTAAACTGTTGACAAATGTACTAATTGTAAGTCGCTTTGGATAAAAGCGTCAGCTAAATGTTCTATTAGCTAGGACATATCGCTTTTGTATGGCTGGTTGCATTCCAGTTGCATAGTGGGCCGGTAGTGGACTAGATGTTCTTCAATAACAATTGTTGGCCATGGTTTTAATATTTTTGTAAAATAGTTACTTCAACTACAATGCTACTCCTGGTTGAAAGTGAAAGGCAACAGCAAGACAACCTTCAAAAAAGGGAATGGTTTTGCAGGTGGTGACCACAGACAATTACGCTCTCCTTATCGTTCCTGATTGATTCTTCGCTAGCTTTGCGTTTTGCTAGTGTCTTTGTCACTACTGGTAGCGTGAGGCGGTACCTGCAACATTCAGGTTGCACAGGCAGTCCAGCTCGTCCAGGATGGCACATCCATACGTACCATCGCAAGAAGGTTTGCTATGTCTCCCAGTACAGTCTCAAGAGCATGGAGGAGATACCAGGAAACGGGCCGTTACACGAGGAGAGAGGAAAGCTGGACAGGCCTGTAGAAGGGCATCAAACAAGCAGCAGGACCGGTATCTGTTCCTTTGTGAGAGGAGGAACAGGGGGAGCATTGCCAGGGTGCTACTGGTGTGCATGTTTCTGACCAATCCGTCAGAAACAGACTCCATGAATCCTGTGCTAACAGCCCAGCACCGTGCAGCACAATTGGCATTTGCCAGAGAACAAAATTGGCAGGTCTGCCATTGGTGCCCCATTTTCTTCACAGATGAGAGCAGGTTCACACTGAGCACGTGACAAATATGAAAGAGTCTGGAGACGCCGTGGTGAACGTTATACTGCCTGCAACATCATCTAGCATGATCGGTTTGGTGGTGGGTCAGTGATGGTCTGGGAAGGCATATCCTTGGAAGGTCGCTCAGACCTCCACATGCTAGGCCAACGGTACCCTGACTGCTGTTAGGTACCGGGATGAAATCCTCAGAACAATCGTCAGACTTTACCCTGGTGCAGTGAGCCATGGGTTTCTCCTGGAGCAGGACACTCTGGCCTCATGTGGCCAGAGTGTGTAGGCAGTTCTTGGATGACGAAGGCATTGATGCCATTGACTGGCCCTCACGTTCCCCAGACCTGAATCCAATTGAGAACCTCTGGGATGTTATGAATCAGTGCATGCGTCAACCAAAGTAGCACCACAGACTGTCCAGGAGCTCACTGATGACCTGATCCAGGTCTGGGAGGAGATCCCCCAGGACACCAGCCGCCATCTCATCAAGAGCATGCCAATGTTTTCGGGAGTGCATACAGGTACATGGGGCCAAACACACTACTGAGTCACATCATGATTTGCCGGGATGAAATTCACGCAAGTTGGAACAGCCTGTAATTTCAATTGTTTGAGTTTCGGTCTGAGGTTGAATCCAGCCCTCAATCGGTTGGTGATATTGGTTTCCACTGACCGTTTTGTTCTCAACAAATTACACAATATACACTAAAGATTTGGCCCCGCACAGCTACCAAAGGTTAACACAAAGGTTTAAAAACGTGTCACTTCCAATGGTTGAAATGTACCCAGCACATATGCCGACACGCCCAATCAAAATCAGAATACAAGCTAAAAAGGGACAGCCTCTCTTACACACCGTTTTCACCTTGCTGTGCAAACAGTCCAACCTGAAACAAATTAGGGGACAATTAGCAGGGTACTGATTGGTTGATAAAAGATGGCTTGACTTGCATCACCTGGCCTAGTTGTAACTCATAGCCTATTAAAAAAAATTATTGAAACTCAAACAAGAATAAAAACTAAATCAAACCAGTCCAAAACATCCACACACAAGCAATACTAAAATTAATTCCAAATCTAAAAAATATTCACAAAAATAAAGACATTAACAAAAGATAGGCCATGAGCCTTCCCATTACATTACACACACACACACTCTCCCCTATTAATCCTGTCTTCAGTCACATTTAGGGTAATTTGGCATTTTATATTTTTTGTTGGTATATTTTATTAGAAAAAAAAAAAAACGTTGCTTCTGCCAATTATCTCTACAAACCCCCAAAGTCGTAGTGATGAAGGGTTAATGGACCATTATTGAGAACAAAAGGATATGTGGCTTGATGTCCCTCTCCCATGCCTTTCTGGGATTTTATCTTGATCAGATTACAATGTTTTGGGACGCACTTTTATTTTGAATGATTATATGCACAGCGGGGTTGTAGTAATAAAGGTATCCGAAAGATTGCTGTATTTGCTGTACAGATGTTACTGCCTAAACAAAATTTAGATTGTTGCAAGTATTGCAGTGACCCTAAGCTGTTAGCGGACAGCTAACTAGCTAGCCTTGCCGAGTATATACAGTGGCAAGAGAAAGTATGTAAACCTCTTGGAATTACCTGGTTTTCTACATTAATTGGTCATAAAATGTGGAGCCGTTTGCATTGGCTCCAGCGGCGTGAGCAGGCTGGCGGCAGCTCCGGGGCCGGACTGCGGCGGCGTGAGCTCCCAGCAGCTGGACCTGGCGTTGGCTCCAGCAGCATGAGCGAGCTGGCGGCAGAGGAGTTCTCAAGGTAGAGGAGTGGAAACCCCTCATCACAGGACAACTCGGAGGAGGAGCCATGCCAGGTGGGGGGTGACCAGACTGCATCCTCGGTCCCGACGAGATGTAGCCTACTTGCCCGCGGCGGAGGTAGTGAAAGTTCCCAGTCTCTCGGTCCTCCCACGGAACAGCAGGATAGGTGGTAGGCAGAGTGGCGGACGCACCGGTAAGTCCCATACATCCTTTCGGAGACGAGGGGTAGATGACCGACTGAGTAGCGGGGTAGCGCGTCGTTCTGGCTGCTGCACTCTGTATTAAGTCGGTCATTCTGTAACGTGCGGAGGTGGCGAGTGCAGGCGCGAGCCGGAAAAGAAACGCTGGAGCAACAAGGAGAGGTTTATCGAGCTACGCTTGTAGTTTAATAAATAACAGAAAACTGCCAATAGGCGAAAAACAACCATAAACCAACGCCGGGTTACGTGGGTTCAGTAAAGACACACCAAATAATGACCGACAGCACCTAATGCTGTCGGGAAACTTAAATAGTGTCCATAATCAATTTATATCAGATGCACCTGTGGTGGGGCTAATCCCCTACAGGTGCGATAGAAGGATGGGAGGCACGGAGTGCGCACCTGCCTGTGCGCGCCGATCGTGACATGTCACGGTCATTGTTCTGCTGCATCACCCAACTTCTCCTGAGCATCAGCTGGCCTTGTGATACCATCCTGATCTCGGAAGCTCCAGTTTGAGTTTGCTGCAAGAATCATTCTGGAACTCCTCCATTCAAAATTCTTTGTCATAAAGGCGGTGCTAACGCATTTCAAGCCCATCCAGATTTTTCCAGGCCCAAACATGTTCTGTATCCGCCACTACTTCATTCTCTACTGTGGTTCATGATTTATTTTCATGAATAAAAACGTTTAAAAAACATACCCCCCTCTGATTTTTTCACAAATCGCACCCTGCTTACGTGTACTTTAAATGTATCTATTTTTTTACAATAACATTCACTGCTTTTATCCAAAGCGACTTACATTTGTATAATTAATAATCAATAATGAATATTTACATTTTTCAATAGCTGAATAGGTCACACACCAGTTATCGTAATCAACCAACATTCTCTTAGAATAATGACAGCAGCATGTCATCAGGGCTAACTTAACACATTTTACATTTCAATATAACGGATCGTAATTTCAGTGGCAGTGGCAGTGGGGGTAGTGAGGTCAGTGGCCGAGGTACCAAGGTGGATTCTGAAGCGGTGGGTTTTAAAGGCCAATTTATGCTTCTGCGTCGAATCAACGCGCAGCCTATGCTGTAGATGGAGATGATGTGGGTGGAAGAAGTTAGGGTGGAGAGGGAGAGAGAAGGAGACAAAGTGATGTGAGTGTAACTTCTCTGGAGGGATGTTGAACTTGCCCAGGAGCGTGAGCACTTGGACTACCGTATCTTCATTTCAACCAATCAGAACTGAGTTTAGGCCAAATGTCTGTTGATGACACTTGTTGTCTTTGTAAGACACATTTTTTAACTAGATAAGGAAATGTCAAAGAATGGATTGTAGAATTAGATGTTAGATTACCTCCAGTACCTGAATATGCAATTAGAAAATGCATCAAATGCTTCTGTGCAGCTTTTTAAAAAGTAGGTTAAAGGAGAGAAGTAAAAACAGCCCCAATATGTTACCAAGTGCAGCCACGGGGTCAACAGGGTCAAGACTGTGAGCTGATTCCTTCTTCGACTCCGCTAGCAGCTTCATGGATCAGGGTCTCACCTGATCGCTGGGTCTGGGGCTGCACCATCTTGGGGGATGGAAGGCCACTGGGTGCCGGCACGACCACCCACGTCAGGCCTCCCATGACGCTCACCGTGAACGGCTGTCACAGAGAGAGACTGGAATTCTTTGTTACATCATCCCCCCTCCATCCCATCATTCTGGGTGGCTCCAACTTCACGACCCAGCCATCTCTTGGAGCCGGCGGCCCCATCGGTCTCCACTGGACCCCTGAAGCGGAGAAGGCCTTCGCAGAACTGAATACACGCTTCACCACTGCACCGCTGCTTCGCCACCCGGACCCTCACCTTCCATTCGTGGTGGAGGTGGACGCATCGGCAGTGGGCGTTGGGGCCGTCCTCTCCCAGCAGCAGGGGAGTCCGCCCAAGCTCTATCCCTGCACCTTCTTCCTGAAAAAGCTCACCCCTGCTGACTGGAACTACGACGTGGGGGAACGGGAGTTACTGGCGGTAAAGTTTGCCCTGGAGGAGTAGAGGCACTGGCTGGAGGGCGTGCAGGAGCCGTTCATTGTCTTCAACGTCTACGGGCTCCCAAAGGACATCGTCTCCGACTGTGGCTCCCAATTCACATCATGACAGTGGAGAGCATTCATGGCCTGCCTGGGAGCCGCGGTCAGCCTCACATCCGGGTATCACCCACAGGCGAACGAGCAGGCTTTGCAGGAGCTGAGGAGGTACCTGTGGTGCTACTGCCATGACAAACTAGGGGAGTGGGCACGGTTTCCCCCCTGGGCGGAATAGCCCAGAACACACTACGCCACTCTTCCACTGGTTTGTCCCCCTACCACTGACAGAGAATCCCATAGCCTCCGCTATGCCCAGGGGCATAACGCTATTAATGGTGCCCACTTCTAGGGAGAGTAGCCACAGTACTAAATCGTCTCCATTTATAGACAATGTGTCTAACTGTGGACTGATAAATATGTAAACTCTTTTAGATTACTTTGAAACCCTTTCCAGCGTTATGCAAATCAACAATTCTTGATCATAGGCCTTCTGAGATCTCTTTTTTATGCCAAGCATGGTTCACATCAGCAGATGCTTCTGGCAAACAGCAAACTTAAAATTTCTGAGTGTTCTTAATAAGTCACAGTAGCTCTAAACCACACCTCCAATATGGTTTCATTGATTGGACTCCAGGTTTACTAACTCCTGACTCCAATTAGCTTTTGTTGAAGTTCATTAGCCTAGAGGTTCACATACTTTTTCCAGCCTACACTGTGACTGTTTTAATGGTGTATTTATAATGGAAAAGAACAATACAATCATTTGCGTTTTAGATTGTGTTTGTTCATTATTGTAACTTAGATAAAGATCAGACCATATTTTAAGACAAATGTATTTATATAACATCTGGTAATTTCAAAGGGTTCACTTAGTTTTTCTTGCTACTGTAGGTATTCATGTTAGCATTAGATTGGAGACCAGCCCAGCCAGACAACACAATGTGTTGACATTTTGTTGATTTTTGTTTTTTCAAAGCCATCCACCAAGGTTATTTGATTTATTCAGGCTGATTAGACCTATTGACATGTAAATTTGACAGAGCTAGACCTGCTGCAAATTTGCATATACTGTATATACTGTATGCAAAATGACCAAATCTAAATCATTAATGTCCCATTCTAATAGGTGCACAAAAAATTTAGATGTCAATCAAGCACATGCCCACAATAACTCAAAACACCTATGTGGGTGTACAGGTACATTATAATAACAAATAATCATTCCCAAAGTTTCCTCCTCTATGCTTTACTTCCAACACACACATACAAATATCACAGTCATTGAATTTATTTTTTATTCATTGCTTTTTTAATACATGTCAAGCTGCTAGTAATACTTATAACAGCAGGTATCCCCTCCCCTTTTAGAAGGTCTCACATTCAGTGTCCTGTGTTGAGCAGACAGCACAGTGGCAATGCAGGGCCATTGGGTAGTGATAGAGGGGAGAAATGTGGGGCTCACAGCCTGGCAGGCGGACTGTCATGTGCCGGGTGTGTCTGTATGTGCACACGCGGTGATGACGGTGAATGGAGGGGGTGTCGGGCACAGGCTTCTGCAGAATACACATACACACATAGATAGCTGTTTCTGCTATAGCTGCTATAGTGGTTTTAAACCTATACTGTACGTCTAGAAGGACAATCGCATAAAATGACAAATGTTCTGGAATGTTTTTGATGTCAATGTTTGTGTTTTAGTACCTCCCAGGTATGACAGCGCCCCCAGCAGGCCTCAGTGGTGATTCGCTGCCCCTTGCAGCCAGGTTTTTGGGCTACAAATGAGAACTCACGGACCGCGCACCCTCTGAAGCCATGGAAAGTTGTTGTCACATCAGTGCACACCACTGCTAACCCGGCAAACAGGAGGCAGAGGAAAGTTAAAGGAAGCCAGTGGAAATGCATCCTGGGAAATGACAAACCAGCGTTACAAAAATTATTTTAAACTTGATTAGATTTGAAACTAGTGTATACCCCGCCGCATATGAGTGCAGAGTGGCTTCCTCTCTACTCCTCCCCCTACAGCTCTCATAAGCTAAAACGATTCGCTACCCCTACCCCTGCCCACATTTTTGTCAGTTGTTTCTAAAACAACTCGAGGAGAGTACCTTTTAATATTGTTCTGTATTATGAATGCTGCCATAACGAGATTGTAGATTCGAGATTGGTTCTAAATCCCTGACTTGTAGGTGATTTTCATTGTCAGTACATTATCATTTATCTGATAGTGATGCATTTACATGGACTTTGTTGCCTTAACTTACTCTAGAAAGCCAAGTGCAAAGATTAAAATCCAAATTAATGTGGTTACTGGCCAATTAAGAAAACCAGACAATTAATTTTTTACTTTAAAGTTTCTATTTGAAGTTAAATATATCTAAAGATATATACTGTATATATAGTATAGATCATGATCACTAAGCTATTATCACACAACATTGGAAATTCAGGGAAAAAACCTTAGGACATTTTTTAAAGCATTGGACCAAATCCACGAGACCAGGGTTTTAGTTAGATTACAAATGTAATTTAAAAAAAGTTAAGCATCAAATTTAGGTTTGCTACATAGAAAACCATGATTCTTCTACCAGCGGACTAAATGCGACTCTGACTTCAATTAAAAATACAACCAAAAGGGAAAAAAGTTTCAAATTAGTGTGAAATTACAGATTAGTTAATACATCTATATTTTACAGCATGATTACCAAATTCATTTGAGGAAAATAAACTTTCTCCTACCTTATTTCAGAACTTTTCATGGGTTTCAACAGTTGAAATCTTCTTTCTTTTACCCAGTTCCAGTGGATTGCCAGGATAACAATAAGTGAATGGAACCAATCTCTCAATATTGTTGTTCTTACCAGGCCCTTAGGGCGGCCGGACATGCTGACATCATTGCAATTATAATAAAATGTCATTAAAGACCACAAGCCAAAATTAATAGCAACTTCCTGGAAAATAAAAATGCTTGTCAATATATTCTTAACCTCTGATTATTTGTATAGTGTGTGGGTGTAGTATCTTATTTTATACCATTCTAGTCACTAGAATGAATTTACAATTTGCTCATTTAGCAGACGCTTTTATCCAGCGACTTACAATTACATGGTGCTATTACATGGAGCAGATGGGGGTTAGGCATCTTGCTCAAGGATGCTCACAGGTTACCGCAAATCTTTTTGTAGAGAATAATCAATGGGGCATGTCATCACCACAGGTCTCATTCCAAATACAGTAGTCATAGTCTATAGGCCTATGTCTTAATATCTTCTCAAAAACAATAGTATCTTCAGAAGCTGACTTTGGAAACACACGTTTTTATATAGCTACATTTATACAATCAGCAGAATAGCAAATATTAAAAGATTAATGTGCCACCAGGATAATTCGCTGCTGGCAAATTCCTTGTTTGAGCAAAACAATGAATACAGCTATATGGCCAAAGACAAGTATAATTAATACCCAACAAAAAAAAAAACCGAGAAGCCAGACTCACAAACAAGACTCAGACTCCAAGAATGTTTTCCCAAAGTGAAGTTTCATTTTTAGCACATAGTTTTCCCCTCCATTCTATACCCCTGTAATTTTAGGTACAGTTGTAAGCCTCTACATTCAACCCCCCTCCCCCCACACACACACTTTGTTCATCCCCAAAATATACATTATCTTCTTCATTCTCATCTTCATCTCTAAGGTTTTTCTTCACCACAACAAACACAGACCATTGGGCAAATCTAGAAATTCTTTGAAATTGCTACGTAATGCATTTTTGTAGGTTTAGATAACATACTCTCAGTCTGTGACTTATTGCCATTCTGTGTCTTCTAGTTCTAAGTTTTTCATCCGCAAACGCTATAGTTTTGCTCTATCTATCTCCTTCTCTTTTCATCTTGACTGCTTGTTTTTACGGGTTGCTTTAACTTGATACATTTAAACAACCTCACGTAGATTAGACCAATTGCGGATATGACAGATGCAGTACAATAGAAGCAAATATTTAACATAGCAAAAATTGTCATAAACATAAAATATGATATAAAGTGAAAGCAGTTGTTAACTGTCCTTGAGGCGATTCTAAAGCTTGTTTCTCATCTGAAAGATATCTAGAATAGATGATAGAATTCTAGATAATAGAGTTACAGAATAGGCCCTTCTAAAGCAGTGAAAGCTGGGGTTCCTTGGTCAAGTGGCTGACGTACAATAACAGTATAGTTAATTATAAAATAAGCTGTATTTAATGACTTTTGAAATGCAATGCAATGTTGGCTCTTGAATTCAATGCACTTTCGAAACAAGTGAACTAGGCTAGTAAAGAATTGAGGTTCACAGCTTTTATCCTTACGGCTTAATCGTTTTTCTTAATCACAAAAAGACTTAGTTGAGATTTGATTGGATATCAGTCGATCTGATTCACCCTGATTTGGAGTGAGCAGTTTGAAAATAAAGATTTATGGGATTTTCAGAATGTTTGGTTACAAAGCAACCAAGAGCTAGCTCTGCGTAGTCTCTCTGTCGAGCATCAAATTAACAATCAACTGACATATTATGATACATTCAGATTCAAACCCTGTTCTTCTGGAAGGAGAGAAGGAGAGAGAGAAAAAAGGAAAGAGAAAGTGCTTCTCTCTTTCTCTGTCTACATGTGTTTCTAACACATGCATATACACACCCTGGCCATTATCCTCAAATAAGCTAACATTTCCTGTTTGAATAGAAAATAAATAACATTAGTATCAGTTTTCACAAATTGAGCAAAATTATACAAAAATCGAGAAGGAAAAACAACTTAAATACAAAACCCAAATCCTTTTCATCAAATTAATTTACATGAACAGTACCTTTAAGACAATGTGAATATCAAGGACAACAAGAGTACAAACAAGAGGCGGGGAGACATTTGAGTGTGACACACACCTCCGGTGTAACCCCCTCAAAATCTAAATAAAGGATGAAAATATTGCTAAAATATTTTTTTTTCCGTCCCATTCCTCTATCATAACAATCAGACAACAATATATGATTTAACAGATTTGTTTGTTTGTTCACATCGAAAATAAAGTTAGCATCATTGTTGCTGTCTAGCAGCATTAGGTCTACTGAACCTGAAGGAAACAGATGCTCCAGGATGGATGGATTATTTTGTTTGTTTTTCTTTCAGGTCAATCTATTTGTGGTGCGATTGATTCATAGGAGCTACAGCATCTCTGTTGGGTGGGATTAACATTTTTGTAAACAATTCCATAGTCTGTGTGTTAATGACCTAATTGTCGAATTGTAATTAATGGTGTAGTCCACTTATCCTCAGAAATCTATCCTCAGCATTGTTGACATGTGATATTAAGTCACTTTAGGGGCATTTTAAAATAAATTGTGAACAAAAGGAAATAATGTGGACTTCATAATGTACAAAATACTAAAATCATTTGAGCATGCGACAGCTTTTTGACAAATGCACCACAAATGCAATTTCCAAAATGGAAAAAAAAATCCACTTCCACTCCTTTCCTCTGTAAGATCGTTTAAAGTAATTTCAGCATTGACACAATATAATGAACATATGATGCGAATTCAGAAATCGGGGTGGCCCTCCCCTTTAAGATTTCTGCTGCACTAGTGTTTCTTCCATTGTACACCACAGAAATATCCAGAGACAAATGTATGTATGTGTATATATATATATATATATATATATATATATATATATAAATATATATATACACACACACACAC
>JAOEHI010054018.1:0-14504 GCA_025447815.1 Percopsis transmontana | reverse complement strand
ACACACACACACACACACACACACACACACACACACACACACACACACACACACACACACACACACACACAGTTCAAAAATGCACACTGTTGCATGCAATGGAACATGCAAACATATATTCCGGTGTGTACAAACACATCTTAAAGGTACGTGCTCATACAAATGAAGACATAAACGTGCATGTACTCTGACACGCGCGAGCACATTAGTCTTCATTAGTGTTTGACGAGGAAATGAGGCCTGGGGTTTAATTGGTAATACTAATGCTCCTCTCTGATGTCTTTAGCTCTCTCTCTCTCTCTCTTCTAATCAGCCAATACAAACCTTTTATCTAATAAGATGAAGTAAATCTCTTTTTTATCTTTTTTTTATTGAATTAACACATTTTGCTAAAATTATATTAAACCCAGGGAAGACAAAATTATAGCATTCCTGTTATATTAAAGGTAAACTCCTCGATTGCTCATTGTTTGTGTTTTAAAATGCAACTGTACACAAAAATCACGTGGCTAAAGGGGATGCAGAAGATGTGAGCCTATAAGCTGTGGGAGGGGCATGCACTCTCTGAGTTTCAAACCAAAACAACTACGGTACAACATGGGGAATTCCTTTAACATAAGTACTTTCTTTGAGCATTTCACTATTTCCCATTGTAGATTTGTAGATTGTTTTTTTCTATTTACAGTTGCAATTTCAGAACATTTCTGTTTTGTAACTGGCAGTATTATGGCACACTCTAATTATTGTATAAACTTAGCTTTCATGTTTGAGAGTGCAGTAAGGTTTAAGGTGGAGGTTATCTTTTAGCTAATTCAACTATCATTAGCCTAGCATGACTAATTTTAAAATCAGACGCAGTTCATTCTAGAATGGGCCAATGGCTTTTAACAATTAGCACATGTATTCTCCCTTTGGCAATACTAGGGCTTAACACAGAAAATAAGGCAAGCATATTGCTGAGAACATGGGTGAGAAGGAAGTTTGCCGTTTTGTAACCATACTGCATGTTTTGGTTCTGTGTTTATTTTATTTTGAAGCTGTGAGAATTCAATGGGTGTGTTATCCCTATTGTCAAATGTCATATTCAGTTTGATTCAACAGTGGATGGAAGCTAAGTGTGTGATAACCGATTTCCCCACTGTCCTGTAGATATTGCAGTGTGTCCAAAGCATAGTCCTGATAGTTGGTTGAGCCTATGACGTTTTCTAGGTTGTCACCAAAGAAATGTTAGATAGTGTGTGGTACCCACGGGAACAGGCTATAGAAGTCAGTATGTTCTAATGATCTGGCCAGCACGCTAAATGTTTCATAAGACTGATACACAGAACACAAGTAATATACTGTATGTACAACACAAATATAAACACACACCCACATTAGCTAAGTGGCTGTTTTCGTACCCTTGCCATTGTCTTTGTTTTGTTTCCTCTTTCTCTCTCCGTCTTTCTTGCCCTATCACTTTCTAAGACAGACAGATCCGTCTTTCAGCATATATGTGTATTGTAATTTTAGTGGCAGCTCTAACTGTGATTATACAACCCTGCCCAATATCCCATCCATTTTTAATAATCTGTCATGCTCAAATGACAAAGGTAATTGAAACAGCCTTATATGGTTTTACTGAGGTGTTGCAGAATGACTGCAAAAGTCCTTAGCCCTATTAAAAAACCGCCAGTTCTGTTGCTTCATTTACTCCATTTACTCATGGGTTTTCTATGAAAAGAGATGTTGTACAGCTTATTCTCTGTTTCATTTATTCACATGTTATGCTAACTGGGTGAATTAAGTTGAAAACTGTGACCATGTGTTAAGGACGTGGCTTTTGTGATGCAAATAAAGTATGTAGTACTTACAGTGAATGCGCCAAGTGTTAAATAATAGATACAAGGATTTCTTACTTGTACAAACTTTTTCCTGTTGCCTGTCTGTTACATGATGGTGGATTGTGTTTGTATTGAAAGCAATGTGCCCTATTGTAATACATATATCATTATATAGAGGGCATGATAGCCTAGTGGTTAGTGTGGTCGACTCCCAGCCAAAAGGTTGTGGGTGCAATGCAATGTGCAAAGTCTACCTGTAAGCATTCTTGAGAAAGATGCCTAACCCCTACACTCTTGTTAATATTCACTGTAAGTTGCTTTCGATAAGAGCACCTGCTAAATTGCCTAATTGTAATTATTATACATTCATTCATTAGAGAGTAATCAGTTTTTGTTTGATAATATTGAACGGAAATTAAATGGAAACCTAGGCGCTGTCTCCAGTTATGATGACCTTACAGGGGACAGAGGGAACATTATATTTATGTTCATATCCTCTCCATTGTACATGGTGCCACTGTCATCCACGGTATATTGTCATGACACCACAGCCTTGACATGTACATTCATTGTGAATGGTTGGTAACTATTTTTGTTATGTGTTTTTCTTTCTGTTGTTGCAGATAAAGAGTAATTATCGCCGTAAAGAAAATATCATAATTCATTCTGCGATCTAGTCTGATAATGCGTGGGTGAAAGGGTAGCATTGTCTTTATTTTGGGGACATTGAACTATGAGGTAGTAAAGCTCTGCTATTGTACTTTTACCCAATTCCATAACAATGGTTGAAGTAGGTCTGGTACCACATTCCAGGGCTCCAAGGGTACCACATAGGGCCTCTTGGAGCCCTTCCTCTTCAATTTTATGCATGACAACCTCTAATACCGCCAGCTATATAATAATAATGATGTACAGTAAATAACATCAATATTGTTATACTAATCTGCTCTTGTGTGCGCTTTAGTACGACACTGCCCAACATGCAATGTGAGTAACAACAATCTACTGTAGCCACCAGTAGCCTACTGTAAGCGCATAGATATAGGATACAGGCCTAACCTAATATAATCAGTTCAACTTTTCACTAAGAAATCTAAGAAAAGCTTTTACAGTGTGTCAATATTTATCATCTCTCGAGCTCAGGAACTCCCACACACAAACAGAAATCGACACGCCGTCTTTCTGGGGAGCTATTTCCAGGCATCTCTATGTGGATAATTAGAAGCCTGTTCTCTACCACTTATTTTCTGCTCCCGTGGGAAACTTTGGAGTTTATGTGTTGATTAAAATTGTCAGCGGAAAGCCGAGGAGAGAGGGTTGGGGGAGGGGAGTAGGAAGGGGGGGTGTAGAAGACGGGCGGAGAGAGGGATATAAAGTATAGGTTGAGGAGCGTGGGGCCAGAGATGAAGGACTGACGGATCACTCAGGGAAAGCCGAGGAAAATGTGCGGAAGGGGCGGCAAGAGTGGGAGGAGGAACGGAGGAGAGGAAAGCAGAGGTTGCGGGGTGCAGCGAATCAGAGAGCTGTGGCGTGCGCTAATGAAAAATAATTACCGCCTGCCGCAAGTACGACTGGACGAGTGACAGGACGCCGCTGGGGTTTCTCCTTATCCTCTCCTCCTTCTGTCAGCCTCTCTCTTTCCCCTCTTCCATCCTCTTGTTGTCTCGTGGTCTCTCCATCATACTCTCTATTTGAAGGCCAGACTAAGGAAGGAAAAAATGCAGCTAATGAGTGTTTCCTAAAAACACTCTGAATGTGTTCTTATTGTTACCATTAAGGGGCCGATGTTGGAAAGTTTAATTGGTTGTGTGAAAAAGCCCCTTAAAACGTAAATACCCTGAAAATGACTTTACCCTTTGTTTGTGCCTGCTCTGATTTAGTGGTAAAATTAGTTATTCGTTTCTTACGGTAATACCTCATTTGACCCTTATGGCAACAGTGGATATTAAATTGGATTATATTAGACAGTAATGACACTTAAAGTTTTATGTGACACAATAAACGGCTTTGGCACTGCTCCACAAAGGGCCTTGAGCTATCTTTGGTCAGGCGGTCATTATAGCCGGCCTTAATGATGCTTTGCAAATCAAGTTGTTTGCCCACTGGCTTAACAAAACTTTTGTTAAATAAGGCTTTTTAATAATAGATTTTAAACATGAGGTGTGCCGCTAGTGAAATATCAGACAGATCCATCTTCTAGTATTATGACATATTTCTAAGTTTAAAATAAAGACTTAATCTATGGACTGACCTCAAGAGGGAATTTAAAGCTATGCAACCTTTAATTAGAAAATACCTTGGATAAATGACTTTCCTAACCAAAATATGTCTCAATCTCTCATCAGAAAAAGAAAAAAACAACCACATCTTGGTATATGTTTTACAGTGTTAATGTTACAGACAGAACACCTTTAAAAACAAATATTGATGCTCTCTGCGATTAGCGATGCAAAACCAGAGCATACATTTGCTTTCATTGATTGGGTAAGGTAAAATAGCTTTTGTAATTACATTTAGTTGTGTTTACTTGAGTCTGTAGAGGCTTTGATAATTACTGTACAGTATTATCTCAATCAGTGGCAGCAAAACATTTATTTATATTAGTTTTGTATCAACAGGTGGGAGATGGAGCAGAAAATAATTATAAAAAGAAAATAAACTGTCAGGCAATTTGCTTACTGCAGATTTCACAAGACCCCAAATACTGGGTCATACTGAATGATTCACTCTAATGGAGAACGTTGTAAAAAGAAAGTTTAATGTCACTTCTTGGATAGTTGAACTTTAGATCATGTTTAACACAGATTAAATAATAAATGAAGTCTGGTAGAAAAAAAGAATTGAATGTTTGATGCTCATTTTTTACTTGTTTCTCCCAATTTGGCAGCTACAAATCTTTTGTATTCCTTTTATTCATATTGCTTGTGGGCTTTAATCCTATGAAACAGTTAAGTAATGATCCCCTGCTAAATCAAATAGGCCTTTTGGACGCCATTAAGCTGTGAACGTAGACAGATATGGTAGAATGACCAGTCATTTCATTCTAGCATTATAATTAACTTCCCAACATTACTTACTAATGCTATTTGATGAGCTGAGTTTCTGTAGCAACATGGATATTATTTAAATATGTAAATTAAAAGTCCCTGGAATAAAATATTCATGGCCACTTAATTGAAAAACTCCCTGTTTGCCTGTGAAATAGGTAACAAGTAATAAACCTCTTCCCTCAAAATACTGAATGAGCCCTAATATTTCTATACAATACTATACTATATAACAGTTACGTTCAGACACACAATCTGATTGGTTGAAAGACCTTCTAACTGTGGCATTATATATACACAGCTTATCTTGTAACCTTGCAGTTTTGTCAGTGATAGCAGTATCACTCCGCCCACCACGATAACAGCAGGAGCCAGCTATAACTTCTCTAGCTTATGCGTAAAAAAAAATGGACAGTTAAAACTAAGAACTAGCTAAAGAAAGCTACTCATATGTTCATTTCCATGTTGTTACATAGAATGTAAAAATTTCATTGAATATCACTGATCCCTTTGTAGTGGAACTACTTTTTCCGGTGGAAGAAATAAAAAATGTTTGACGTTAAGTCATGAATTGTTTGCGTGTGGATGTTCTTTTGGTTTGCTTTGTGTTCTGGAAACGGTTGCAAATTGTGGCATGGAGCTCAATAGCGAATTATTTTCTCTTGAGCTCAGTGTTTGTATATGAACGACCACATGCTCCATTAAGATGCCTGTGCATGCAGGAGATAAGACTCCATGCAAGTGTATGGATGAGTGTGTTTTTGTGTGTATTTCCACTATGAAGCTGTGTGGAGCTAGTCTTTTGTGTTGAAATGTCACTAGTCTGGACACCCCGCAGAGCTACTGTCTGGAGCCATTTTTCCACGGAATGCCTGCTCTTGTCAGTCAATACCAGCCCTGAAAATACTTCTTTTTTTTTTACCCAATAGATGTGCTCTGGCCTCTCTCCCGGTCTGTCGACATTTTGTGCCTGACTTTCCTGTCCTGGGGAGAGGTCACAAAGATGATTAAAAGGTCAGTCTGAGCACAGGAAGTGCCGGTTAGTCTTGGTGATGGTGTGTGTTTTGTGTGTGTATGTGTGTGTGTGTGTTGAGACGGCAAACTACTGTAGGAAATAGGCAGGCACCAAGAGAGAGAGACAAGGAAAGTAAGCCAGAAAGTGCGAGTCTCCGACACAGTTGAGTGATTATGCCGCACTATGGCAGATACTTGAAGTCATATGATATGGTCAAACCACTGTGACTATATCTCCCCTTATGCTCCACGTGGGGACATACTAACCATTTTATTAGCATTCTCTCCTTTCCTGTTGCCCTTTTAGATATTCCAACTACTCAGCGCTGTCTTGATGGATAGTTTGTCATGTGTTCCGTTCTCTGACCTTTGCTGGCTTTCTGTCTTGAAAGAATGAATCCAGTACAGCTGTGTTAAACTTAATGTATATTATGCCCACATTGGGGCATGTGTGTGCAAGAGAGAGAGCTGGTTGCTAGAGAGGCCAAAGTGAGATGAGTTTTTGTAATGCAGTGCGCCGTAATCTTTTCCTGTTGCTTTCTTGCCCCTCCCCTGTTGAGATGGAGTGAAGGGTGGCGGCAGAAGTGAGAAAAGTGAATTGAACGCGATTCCATTTGGGAGCATGCATCTCTGCTTCCATTAACCTTGAATGAAACATTTCATTACTTAGTTCTGAGGAGATGAGTCTGTCTGTTGTGTCTACTGTAGCTTTAATTCTTCTCTGTTTGTTCCCCTGGTGCTTCTCTCAACAATATGGCAGTGAAATGCTATTAAATTATGAATATATATATAGCTTTCTTTCTTTCTTACTTTCTTTGTTCATTTCTATCATTTATGCAGTGTTTTGTTTGCCCTTTATACCTGTATCCCACCTTCTGTCCTTCTTTTCTCTCCTTGCCTGCCTGTCTTCCCTCTTTCCTTCCTTCCCTGCACTGCTCTCATTTACATGCTCCAGTCACTCACACAATGTTCTTTTACTGTCCTGCTTTCCTGTCCCCCCCCCCTCTCTCTCTCTCTCTCGTGTCTGCCTCAGTCCACTTCAGCCTTCTCCGTTCTCTAATATCTTTCTACCCTTGACCTGTTGTTCTGGATAAGGAGCTAAAATGTCTGTCTTCTGTACAAGACATAGAGGACGCCCAACGTACAGTACAGTGTGTAGCGACAGCAGACATCTATGATAGATGATGATGGCTGGTCATGGTGCAGAGTATCGAACGAAAAAAAACCAGTCACAAACGGGTCAATCCGTGCAAGGAATGACACCTGTGCACGTCCAATAGAGGAGATTTAGCCATCTTGGTGTTTCAGTGTGGACAGGATACTTTGAAAATGATGTTAAAAAAAATGAATTAAGTGGATGGCCCTAAAAAACAAAAGATTTTGTTATAGTATGTGTGTTTGTGTGCATTAACGGGAGCCTGAGCTCAATTATCTGTAAAAGTCACTGTTAACTTTCAGGAGAACATACATTCCTAAGACACACACACACACACACACGTATAGAGCTCCTACTGTTTATCCCACGGATATCACAGTTATGTATTAACTGTGATACAGAAAGTGAATGAAAGCTCACACAGCATGCAGCCAAAATAATGTCAGCGTGCATGCAAAACAAGCTATTCACTCATGTAGAAGCTATTCTTTGATGAGATGATGATAAGACACTGCACCTTGTTTGATCGTTGAAAGGTGCCCTTAGCTCACTGAAGTTGTGTAGGTTAAGTTTGAATGAATGTGCCACCTTCCAGCTAGTTTACACCCCATCAGCAAAAAGAATCATCGCAGGAATTACTGGTATCCCTGAATACATAACATGGGCTTGAGACCAATTTGAAACTATTTCTGGGAGCTTCCATACATCAGTAACCAACAGTCCAATTATTTGTGTTAATGAAGCACATGAAGACACACTAAAAAGAATAGATGTGAAAAAACCATAATCCTGTACCAAGATACAAAAACGTATTTGTTTCAGCCCTTCTGCGGGGAACAGACTGTTCTTTGGGGGCATTGTTTGTAGAGTATTTAAATGAACAACTGGCTGCTGTATTGGAATCTTGGGTGCTGAGTTTTAAGTGAGGTCACTGAGGGCTGCAAATGAAAACGGCTTATAGAATCACATGCTTTTGAAATCTATATGGTAAAATGGGATGCTTCAGATTAAACATTTTAACACCTTTTGGATATAACAACCAAATTCTTACATTTGGAAGGGCAAAGAAAAACAGTCTGCACAGAAGGGGACAAGTATAACTAGGGGTTTACGATGCCTGCGATAAAGCTTGGCATCAGAACTGCCTAAAGCTGAAGGTTGGTTTACTTGGTACTTAAAAATGTATTAGAGAGTAGGTCCATGTCTTTTCCCGATAGGACATAAGTGTTGGAGCGATTCAGTTATCTGCAGTATTTTTTCTCTTTCTGTCTTTTTCTATTATACTTACCATGTGCAAAATGATAGCTATCAATTGGTGAGTCATGGCAGATAGCACTTAAAATAATTTAACTTAATATCTTTCACTCTAACCATATTTGTTGTCCTTATCGAATGTTGTACTCGCGTGCCAAGTGAATTATGCCGCAGGTGTACTTCCGTGTACATGGTTAAAAATTTTGTGTCCGCGCGTCAAGGCACACCTTGCCTGCACATTAACAGCGCATGTGAGAAAACTGAGCGTGTAATATGCCGATCCAGTAGGTGGGAATAGGCGGAGTAATGGGAGTTGGAGTGACAAAAGAAGAACATTAAAACTGCTAAGCAGGTGGAAAGAGAGCATTATTTTGAAGAAGTGAAGTCGTAGTGAATAAAGGTAAGTGAATAACTTACCTTTGCACATTAGAGTTGCACAGACCCTGCAACCTATTTACACTGGCTTTTAATTGTAGTTTTCATGCTTTTAAGCATGTTTCTTTTATTGAATCACTGTCCTCTTGTTGTTGTTTTTTCTTTTTGTGAGTTTTTGTGTGGTTCTCTTTATGTTTATTTTCTTTTTGTAAATTAATACTGACATTGTATTTGCTTATCCATGTATTTGTATGTATTGTTGAGCACTTTGGCCAACAGTGGTTGTTTAAAATGCGCTATTTAAATAAACTTGACATTGACATACAGTATTGGTACAAATTGCACTGCATACAGATTATAATAAATCTCAATCGATCAATCCCAAAATCCTTCAAAACATCTCCTTTAAAAATGTAAAAGTAATCTTGATATTTTTTCTGTCTTGGGTATAATGAAATACTAGTACTATACTATATGTTTGATGCCATCTTCAACCTTGCTTCAGCGTGTGTTTGTTTACCTTCCCTGGCAGCTGAATGTTAAAGTTTAAACGGAGGCCTTACCAGCGAGCAGACAGCGATGTTGAAGGCAGGGCGATACAGGGATGGGTGGAGATGGTGATGGATAGGAGGATGGGTGGAGAGTGTATGTAAAAGATGCGGAGGCCAGTAAAATATTGAACTAATGACTGGATAGATGGAAGGAAATGATGAAGCGAAGAAGAATGACAGACCTTTGTATGAGACTCTAGTGGGAGGGAGGCGGTTTAAAGAGAAGGGGAAGAGAGGTTTCCCACAGAGAAGAGGAGATAGTGGGTGTGTGTGGGTGCATGCCCGCATGTTCAGGCTCCTAGGGGTATTTAAATGCCATTACCTGGGCCATTTGTTCCACTTTTGTTGTTGGCAGGCCGGGGTAACAGGCAGGTGCCATTTGGGACCCCAATGTTGTGACATGTCCCATCTATCATGCCATTGTTGGAACCACCACAAACAGGAGTGTCAATATAGCTGTAAAAGCTCGGTGTGTCCGTTTTATTAAAACCAAATAACATACCATTGTGAGCGCACAGTTTAACGTGAAGGGTGTGTTTAAAGGGCCACATGTTTGTGAAACGCTATTTAGAACACAAATTTAGCTGTGCTTTCCAATAAAATCCACAGGTGGCACACAAGATTTTAATCAAATCAATGGAGCAGAACAGACCAGCTTGCACACAATGGAGGAGGAGATATTGAAAACGTTTTGTGGACACATATAGTGCCAGGCTTTCCTTACCAAAGCAAATGCCTACATTTCAACCCAATCCATGCACTGTATGTATTATACATTTATTCTGAGAGTGTGTTTAAAAGGGTGCCTTATAACTGCGTGCCGTAATATTGTTACAGTATGTACACAAACACAGCCCCAACAATCCACCATTGGTTGTAACTAGTATTGTGCATAAGATAAGATAATGGTCTTTTCTTATCTTATACACAATACCGTTGTATAGCACTTTCCACCTTGCCATATTTGACTATTGTTGATGATAATTGATAGCATGTACTACTGTAATGATCTGCTCTGTACAACAGAATAAGATCACAGGTGTCCTGCGTTCCCCAATTTCCACAGACCTAATTCTGTTTTACATTTTCATCCCTGGCTGCAGTAACCATCTTGGTGCTGGCCAGTGAACATAATATCCGATAATGAGTGCAGTGCTGTATAACAGACTGACCCAGGACAATTGTTTAGATGTGGTGATCTATTTGACAGTTTGAACTGACTGTGACTGGCTTTTCAAGCTTGTGTTAGGCTTTGGTGTTGACCCAGCACTCAGAGACACCACAGCGAGTCAGAGGTAAAATTAAGAGAATATTTATTCCCAAAAACAGAACATAAGGGTAACTAAAGCGGCTCAGCCTGCGGATCCTATCCGGGAGAGCTCGGCAGGGAAGTTGACGGCAGAGGGAAAAGCTGTCAGCTGGAAGTCCGGAACGATGTCTACACAAAACACAATGAGAGTTAGAAATCGTAGACAACAAGGAAATAGTCAACCACTAGCGTAGTGTAGGCATGGACACCATCTAAGGTGAGATAATAATCTGGCGCTGTAGCAGTCTTCCGACCAGGTTAAAAAACAGTAGGAGGTGATGATAGAATTAGCCACAGCTGTGCGGAAATCAGGCCAGGTGCTGGCCACGCCCCCTAAACCTCCTCCCAGGGAAAGACATACAAACAGGCAAAAACAACGGGAAACACACACCACACAAGGGAAAGACACTGTAGCCCCATGACAGCTAGTGGCTGAGGAAACACAACCACAGTACTGTTGCATGGTTAAAACCATCCTAATATTGCAAGAGCCGCCTCCATGATTGGCTTCGCTTTACATATCAATATAAAACATACCCGTCCTAAACATACCTCGCTTCTTCCCGCTATTTAGGCCTTTTTAACAGTGAGCCGGAGGTGCTACCGTTAGCAGGTAAACCTTTCTGCCTACCTTGTAAACAGGGAAAATGTTAATTTTCTCTGCTAAACTGTTTAAACCAATGTCCACACAGACACAAGAGTTAATGTGGCGGATTATACCTTTTCTCAGGTCTGTGGGGGTGGGGGGGTGTACAAACCCCTCCCTGACTCTGCTCTGTCAGTTTTGTCAGTTTTTAGAACAGGACAACTGATACCTTCTTTATGATGGATTCGTTTGATTGTTTCATTTTGCATTGTTGTGGTGATTTTGTCTGGATCAAAGAAGACTCTAAGATAGCTAGACAGAGAACTATCCCAGACTAGTTTGTGATGTGGACCAAGACAAACACCTTTGTGTAGGCCTCCACAGCATCATAAAGCCCACTCCAATCACTCCATGTTGACATCAATGATGTAATAGTGAAACTAAAGCAGGCCCTGAGTGGACGACCGTATAGGTTGTCTACGAAGCAGTCCTTTTTTGTGTCCACACAAAAGGGGTTTGTACTTAAAGTATTGAGTATGCTTTGATTAGATGGAACTATCAAACAAAAAGTCTGCTCTGGTTTTTTAGCACTACCATAACTGTCAGTTCCAGCCAACCAACATAATTATAAACACCTGTTGGGGTTTCTTTGGGGAATTTAAGGAACTAACATTTTACCTGCTTACGGTATACTTCATCACTGTGAAAAAGGTCCATTCTCGGGGCACACTAACCATATGCCTGAAGCCATACAGAGGTTCCTTAACCAAAAAAAAGCACATATTTTGTTGTACACCTTGAACACTGTCAGCATTCCTTAATCTATTGTGCTGAACTTGCCAGGCATTCTAAAAGAAACACACACATGCGCGAAAACACACACAATTGTTTTATTTTTTTGCCAGGAACTGGTCAACCTATTCTCCCTCAAAGTGCTGGAGAGATAATAGTGAAGACAGAAAGTGAACAATAAAATATAAATAGGAAAGTAATTCATTACACGGAACGTGTGACTATATTTGTGATTCAAACTACATTTCAAATGTATGATTTTGTGTGTGTGTGCGTGTCTAGAATATATGAAAATGACTACACCCCATTCTGAGTAAGGAGTAATCTTTGGCACGTTTTTGCAGATCAGAATTGGCTGTGAATATATGAGTTAGGTTTATGCGAAAGGGGCGAACACAACACAAGTGTTTATATGCATGAATTTGCAAGTTTGTGTGTTGTGTAGTGTGTGCGTATGTGTTTGCGCATAGTAGCAGCTTGGCAAGTCGGTCAATGAGCTATAGGGAGAAAGCAGATATGGTAACACACACACACACACATGCACACATGCAAACACACACAAACACACAGGGTCCTCATATGATTCATTCACGGCTGAGCCCTTTGTTGAAATACCTCATTAAGTTCTTTGTCACAAGTCATTCATCAAACTCTTAATAAAAGTTCATTGCATTGCACTGATAAATTATGCATAGGTATATGTATATTGACTCCAATATCTGCATCCTATTATAAACGTATACAAAATACATATGAGAGAGAGAAAGATATGGCTTTATAAAAAAACTAAGATATATGGAATCACCCATTTACTGGCTCCTCAATCTGTCATTGACAAAGTGGCCTTTGAGATTAGCATGAGGTAACTAGAGGTGGTGAGTGATTGGCTGTCGTGACCTTCCTCCTCAGACACGTCAACAATGATTGGCCCTCTAAATTGGCCCTCAAATGGAGAGTGTTGAGGTGTAGCTAGCTGTGCTTAGTCTTGTTGGCCCAAAGCTGACCACAAACCTCATGATTCAACAGCTTTCACTTGCCATTGTTTAACAGCAGTGGAAGGGACACACTGCGGTCTCCATAAGGTATTTTGCATTTAGAAGTGTGTGTTATGCTTTTCTTCAATCATCACTATCTTATGCTTGGGACACTCCTCGATTTGTGTTCAGGAAGGTCATATTAAACCCATGTGCCCCGTGTTTTGTGCCCCATGTTTTGATCCAAAGCTACAGTATGATCTATGTCCCAAAATTTCTATTGTGCTACAATCACCTAATATAATTTTGATACATTACCTTTGACACACACACACATACACTAACACTTACTGGCTTTTGACTTTGGCTTAGGAGTTCATGTACAGTAGGCCAGCTCCAGTACGCGCTAATCTCCTGTCTGAGGATTGCGTGGCAGCCTGTATGCCTCGTTAAGTGCTGGTTGCATTCAGGGTCACTTTAGAGGACACATAGCCCACAAGCTTTCTGCATGGTTAAGGTACAAAAGAATCATCAATAGATTTATTTCTCTCTTTTGTTCTCTTTTCTTTCTTTTTTATTTTAATTTTTCTTTCATGCATGTTGGTTAACAGTGTCTGTGTGTGTGTGTGTGTGTGTGTGTGTGTGTGTGTGTGTGTGTGTGTGTGTGTGTGTGTGTGTTGGGTACAGCGGCAGATCAGAGAGCTGGGTTCTGAGGACTGGTTATTGTCCACTCTAGTAGAGGGTCAGGAAATGCTCTGTCACTGTCGTGAATAATTGGTCTTTGAAAACACACACACACACACTCTCTCTCTCTCTCTCTCTCTCTCTCTCTCTCTCCCTCTCTCTCTCTTCTCAACCTCACAAGATGGTCCTCACTTTGCAACACGTGTATCACAAAAACACACTGACTGATGCACAGACAGACAAAAACAGGTGCACTAGTTCAAATAAAGTTCATACTCTTCATGTTTACCGAATACATCCCTATAATTTCCTCTGCCTGTGTCATTATACTAACCCATGTCAGGGTTAAGAGTTTAATTTGTAGAATACGCAGGTAAATCAGGCATTATGGCTCTGTATTTAATATCTCCCCCTGAGAACATTGCAGGTTACATCAGTGCTGAAACAACAGGTAGGCCTACGCATGCTAACACACCAACACGTAAGCCTTAAACTTGAGTCCCTCTCTCCCTCCCTGTCTCCACTCTCTCTTTATTCATGTTACAACTTCAACATTATAACACAGCCACTCTTGAAAGAAAGAAAGCATTCATTTAAGTTATGAAGATATCCATTGTTCTGTCTCGGGGGAGGGGCTGCTCTAGTCCAGGGTCAGTCAGGTTCTTGTAGATAATGGCTTATAAAAATAATATAAAATATATAAGATAATGATATATAAAATTATAAAATGCTATTTTTTACCATTACCATTGTGAGTTGGTTAGTTAAATATAGGCTACCCCTTTGAAAATTGTATGGGCTGTGTTGCGCTGCAATACTGTATATCCCCCAATATCACCCAAAATTACCACAATTCCTGATTTAATAAATAATATATATATATATATTTATTTTTTATCAAATATATATAAATATATATATTTATTTTTTTATTAAATA
>JAOEHI010054017.1:0-14504 GCA_025447815.1 Percopsis transmontana | reverse complement strand
CAGATCCTTGCGGAACTCCAGTGGTGAGCGGGCAGGGTTCAGACAGGTGTCCATTCCAGAGGACTCGATAGGAGCGAGGATCAAATGGAGTTGAGAAAGTCTTCCTTCTGTGGAATCATCAATGCTACTGTTCCAGACACAAACAGATTTAAGACTTACCAAGGTCTACTAAATGCCTAGGCACAATCCCTCTCTACGCCTACCAGTGGACACCCTTCTGCAGCTGACTACATGAAAGCTGAACAAGAAATACTCCAGCAAGCACAAAGGGAAACTTTAGGCGAGGACTTGGCACACCTTCAATTACATAAACCACTTCCATCACACAGTCGCTTACTTGTTTTGTCCCCCGAGCTCAGCAGCACCTCAGGACTCCATGTTGGAGGTCGGTTGCGGAGAAGTCACCAACTGGAATCTGAGTCAATCCACCACATTGTACTCGATCCTGCTCATCACGTGACAAAACTGATTGTCCAGGACTATGATGACAAATTGCATCATACTGGCTCAGAGCGACTTTTTGCTGAAATACGTCATAAGTTCTGGATTTTGAGAGGACGAGAGGCAGTACATCGACACCAGTGGAACTGTGCATAATGTCAAAGGTGGAGAGCAAAACCAATAATTCCAAAGATGGCTGACCTGCCTGCAGCTCGTCTCAGGTTACTTGAACCTCCCTTCTACTCTACCGGTATTGACTGTTTTGGACCCTACAATATCACGATCGGTCGGCGATCTGAGAAGAGGTGGGGAATAATATTCAAATTTCTCACAACCCAATGTATACATCTTGACCTCCTTAATAACATAAATACGGACTCCTTACTCATGGCCCTTCGACAATTCACTTCAAGGAGAGGCACGCCCTTTGAGATCCTATGTGATCAAGGTACTAACTTCAAAGGAGGAAGCAAAGAATTACAGGAATCTTTCAATAACCTTTCCCCTACTCTCACCTCAGTATTGGCAACACGGAATATTCATTTCCTTTTCAACCCTCCACACGCACCCCACTTCGGTGGCGTCTGGGAGCGTGAGATACGCTCAGTGAAGAATGCTCTGAAGGCAACCATTGGTGCACAAATGGTCACTGAAGAGGTTCTGAGAACCGTATTGATTGAGATCAAAGATATTCTCAATTCCAAACCACTCGGATACGTATCTTCAGATATTGCAAACGTGGATCCAGTCACCCCCAATCTCCTCGTCATGGGACAACACGACTCCCTTTAGTGTCCTACCCTGATTCTGAGCACCTCAGTCGCAAACGTTGGCGCCATACACAGATATTAGCTGATGATTTCTGGAAACACTTTATCAAAGCTTACCTACCACTACTCCAAACTCGACACAAATGGCAAAAGGATCGACCAGATCTGCAGTTAAACACTGTTGTGATGATTGTTGACTCCCAGGAGCCAAGATCCCTGTGGCCCATAGGAAAAGTGACTCCTCCTACCAAGCAAAAATGGCCGCATAAGGACAGCTGAAGTAACCGTGAAAACCAAACCCTATATCAGACCTGTGGCTCATCTGATCCCACTTCCTGCTCTACCTGATGATACCTCTTAATTTTGGTTGGGTATTTTGTCGTTTTTCTCACTAGAAATCTGGGGGCGGCTGTAGAAAAGATCTCAAATTCACAACCATTTTTCTTTCCTCACTACCTTCACCTACCTCACTTTTTTTACCTCACTTCCTCTCCTTTCCTTTCTCATCACTGATTGGCCTGTGCTTTCACCTTTCACCCCTCTTCAAACTGATTGAGTTCACCTGATCATATTAAAAGGACTGCCCTCCCTTCCACTCACTCTCTGACTTTCATATGGGGAAGCAGTTCCGGTAAGACGAGATTATTTTCCTTTAGTTTTATCCTATGTCCATGTTAGTAGTTGTAAACTTAGTTTGATATATATATATATATATATTTCTGTCCACGTGATAGACACGATTTAGTTTCTAATCATGTTTGCCTTCTTTCTGATAGAACAACCTGTGTGTGTCTGTTCCACTCGTATCAGTTTGTCAAACCCTGATAAACCAATAAAGATTGTTCAGTGGATCTTCATGTCTCCTGGCATTCTAACCGATGCCCCATGACGATAGGACAATTTCCTTTCTAGAACCAATCCTTCATTCAATACAGTTACGCTCAAACCCAGTGCTTGCGTAACTTCAGAAAAAGCTGAACAGTGAACAGGTAAAGTTAACCTGGCAACCCCATAGGCTCTTGAAAGTCGAAGATATGCAGGGGTGTGTAAATATTCTGCCCATTTTAAACAGAGTTCAGCTACATGGAATTGCACCCGCTCTGACATTAGTTGCATGTTTCGACAACCGTAAAGACATACAAGATCCACCAGAGCTTCTTATTCAGTTTAAGGGATAGCTCCAGTCTGTTCTCAAAGTGGGGCCACCGCGTACAGATGAGGATGACTGCAAAGAGCTGCAACAGCACGAAGCGCGCGCTGAAGTTCGTGTTGCGACTGTGACCGTTATAGCAAGTCAGAGCAGGAAAAGAAGTAAGCACATAATGTCTAAATTTCCAGCTAAATACAGCTCTGATATATATAAGCAAAAACGTTCGGTGCTGTCACATGTTTTTACTTGGCTTTCATTGTTAAGTAATGTTAACCTGTCTCTTTGGCTAGCTTGCTAACGTTTGCCTAGCGTCATAACGTTTTTTTAAGTTCTCTACAAATAAAGATTAATATTATATAATGTTAACTCTAATGTTAGCTAACGTTAATTATTCGCTAACAGTCATGTAACGTTACTGTAGGCTTGGGTAAAGTAACGTTAAGCCAATTAAAAACGGTGCAAGCTTCATAGTGACATAATTAATGTTTGGAGTAACATTGAAAATTAGTTAAGACAGTTCCAACATAACCCAATTGGAACATAACCCACCCAGTAAGTGTTATGGCAGACTAGGTAATTGGACTCAAAAGCAGACCAAACACACGTAAAATTCCAAGAACACAGTTTAATAACTGGGTGTAGGAGCAGAGCAGAGGGCAACCCAGGGAGTGGAGATCAATGACAGAATTTCCAGGCAGGTAGGGAGCTGAGCTAGGCAGTTGGTAGTTCCTCCAGACAGGCAGTGATCTTGAGCACAGGGAGAACAAGGTAAGTTAGGATATCACAAGAAATAAACCAGATATTATATATCAGATTCTTGTTGGGCTGCAGCGCAAATAACACTTAGGTTAACTGACGATCTGGCGATGAGTGAGGTGAAGAACCGGGTTGATATACTGGTGAGTATATTACATAGCCTTATTTGGAAGAAATGTATTAAAAGTAACATTGTGCTTTTGAGCAGTGTGTGTGCTGATACCAGAGGTATTTGACCCTTGTCCAAGATGTGGAGGTACCCCCCCCCAGTATAGGGGAGAAATAAACAAAAGGAAATGGGTTTGTGTGTCCTCAGGAATGTGGAGGACAACTCCTTTGTATGTATGTATGTACGACCATGACCCACGACCCTTGCAGAGGTTCCTGTAGGGGAAGGGGAGCCCCTCCCAAGAGAGTCTAGTAAATATTAAATATTGTGGGTCTGGGGGGAGAGTCAGTCTTTGTTAGAGCTTTGCTCCTCTGACATATTTTTTGTGTTATTGGTTTAAGGAGAGCTTTGATAAAGACCCGGAGTGCTCCGTAAATTGTAATTCATGCAATCTTTATTAAATCTGATTTTGCGATACTCAGTCACGGTTTTGTGAAGTCTTGGTAACTCGATCAACCAACACGCTGAAAGTGAGGGACTTGAAGTAGCCCAAACTTTCCCTTCAAGGCGAAACACCATCCAGACCAAGCCAGATGGAATCATCAGAGATACATCCTAGAATGTTCATTAACTCTACCTGAAATCATTCTTACCTAGTCACTCAACTATGACTATAGTCAACTATAACTGATACAGTGAATATTGAGAGAAAAAAGAATGTAAGAAAAGATTGTAAGATTTCAAATGTAACATTTAGTATCTAAAGCTTTTTGTTGATCAGTCAATGGGCAGAAGTGGGATGCTGTCTTTGTCATATGAAATAGCAAATTTTATACTGGAGTTTATACTGTTGACTGTCAAGACAGAACAAGTAATCTGAAGACATTAAAACATTATCATACTAGGCTAGTATGAAAAACATTTATTTTTAACCCCAATTGGAGAAATGTCTACAGTTTCCTTGCCATACGACAACTTTTTCACAGATACACATTTCTCTTTTGATCTGTCGTAGAAGAGTTGACAGTTGGTGCAACTGTCAACATCGGTCTTCACAATGCAAAAACAAAAAATTGAGATTTTGAAGGAGAAGATCCTTAATCTAGAGGGAAAAGTGGAGTCTTTGACTGAAGAGCGGAATTTTCTCCGTGAAAGGCTGGAGGATGGTAAGATTTAAAGCACAATTTGAAATTGACTGATTCAAGAACTATCTTCTGTGGTCTGTAATTCTGTGATGGCACAAAGCTGATAGTAGAAAAATACACATATACTCCTATTTTACCTGTTACATATATACTGTATATACTGGGCGGTATATCGGTATTATACTCTATACCGGTAGATTTTCAAATGAGATTAGGCAATACTGTTTTTACCAATATAGTTTCATGAGGAGTCAATTATTTATTTTTCCCATCAGCGTTTGCTCCTCTAGCTCCGGAAACATGAAGGGAGACAATGCTGGCTGACACTGCTGAAGTTTTTAAAAAGAAAAGCACAGATGTTTATGGGTTGCCCGGTAATCCGGGCAACCCATAGGCTGGTGGAGCGCGGTGGAGCGGCGGCTCCACCGCGGCTGGGTCCGGAGACGACTCCAGCGGCGTGAATGAGCCAGCGGCGGCTCCTGGACAGGACTGCGGCGGCAGCTCCCCAGCGGCTGGGTCAGGTGACCTCTCCAGCTGCGTGTGTGAGCAGGCGGCAGCTCCTGGGCAGGACTGCGGCGGTGGCTCCACAGCGGCTGGGTCAGGCGACGGCTCCAGCGGCGGGAGTGAGCAGGCGACGGCTCCTGGGCAGGACGGCGGCGGCTCCACAGCGGCTGGGTCAGGCGACGACTCCAGCGGCTGGAGTGCGCAGGCGGCAGCTCCTGGGCAGGACGGCGGCGGCGGCTCCACTGCGACTGGGTCAGGCGACGACTCCAGCGGCGTGAATGAGCAGGCGGCAGCTCCTGGGCAGGACGGCGACGGCTCCACAGCGGCTGGGTCAGGCGACGACTCCAGCGGCGTGAGTGAGCAGGCAGCGGCTCCTGGGCAGGACCGCGGCGGCGGCTCCTCGGCGGCTGGGTCAGGCGATGACTCCAGCGGCGTGAGTGGGCTGGCGGCGGTTCCTGGGCAGGACTGCGGCGGCGGCGGCGGTGACGGTGCCCCTGCGGCTGGACCTGATGACGGCACCAGCGCCGTGGACGAGCTGACAGCAGCTCCGGAGACTGGCGATGGTGGTGGAAGCTCCATAGCGGCTGGGCCAGACAACAGCTCCAGCGGCGTGGATGGGCTGACAGCAGCTCCGGAGACTGGCGACGGTGGTGAGAGCTCCACAGTGGCTGGGCCAGATGACAGCTCCAGCGGCGTGGACGGGCTGACAGCAGCTCCGGCGACCGGCGACGGGGATGAAAGCTCCTCTACAGCGGGGTGCGCTTTCACTCTTCCATTCGCTCGCTCACTCTCTCTCCCTCCCTCCGTTCTCTCGCTCACTCTCTCTCCCTCCGTTCGCTCGCTCCCTCTCTCCCACGGGGGCGTTGCTGGCTGCGACGAACCTAGTTGGACCTGCAGAAGCGGGGATGGGTGCGCGAAAACCTCCCCCCTCCTTGGCAGGACTGAACTCCTTGCGCAACCTCACAACCCACTGGTACGACTGGGGCCTGAGCAGCGGGTTTCCCTGAAGCGCCATAGCCCAGCTGAGAGCGCGCCCAACCAGGTGGAACAGTAGCTGCGCTCCCCGCTCAACCTCCACGGTCTGCGTGTCGTCCATTCTCCGCTCAAAGCCCTCCAGGAAGCTCTCCAATTCCCCCGAAGAGCCGTCAAAGCAGGTGGGGTTGCCTACCACGCCCCCCCGCGCTGGGTCCAGTACAGGCGGATGCGCGATAGGTGTGCACGCTCACAAGGATCTCCCGTGATCCCCCCCCCACGAGTTGTGAGCCACGGGCACGCCAGCAAACTTGCGACCACGATGCCCAGTCGTCATCGTCGCTCTCCCCGTCACCCGGGAGGGAGAACTCCGGCAGGTGGAAATAGGGTGCCCTCCCCTCCTCGCCGTACTCGCCGCCAGCGGTCGCCTCCCATGCTCCGAGCTCCGACGATAGCCAGCGCAGAGTCTCTCCCGTTCCCCGTCGCAGCCGTCCTGGCGAGTGGAAACAGATGAAATCCCTTCTCCAGGAAGCCTCGGGCCGGCGGGAGGCAACGCTGCGGGAGTGTGGCTCCGTCGGGCTGCTACTTTTTTCGGTTGGTCATTATGTAAGGGCTGGTGCAACGCTTTTAATTTGATTTAATAAAAGGAACACACACGTACAGGGCATAAGCCAAAAAAATGACCTTAGTGCTGTTGGCCAAACTTAAATAGTCCCACAATCACCGCTGAGTAGGCGCACCTGTGGGGCTAATCCCTCACAGGTGCGCAGATAGGGCAGGCACGCACGGAACGCGCATAGGCCTGTGTGCGGCAATCGTGACAGACGTGATGACGTAGTCCTAGATGTGACATCTCAAATTTGACGTTCGACGTACAACTAGTCTACTTTGTAGAAAATACCGACATATATTTTGTATAGAAATTCAGACTAACAATACCAGGATATATTTTTTGGTCCATATCACCCAGCCCTATATATACTGTATGTTTATGCAACAACATTGCAATTTCTGTTCAAACCACTGACTGAGAACATATCTTGGTGTATAGGGCTGGGTGATATGGACCAAAAATTATATCCTGGTATTGTTAGTAACCCTTTTTTTTAACAGAAATGTTGTAATGTATTGCAAATTATGAACTTTCCCCACATCATACACCAATGCGCCAAAACATTAACAGTTACGTACACTCACAGATGAAGCAAATAATTTTGAGGATCTCATAACAACGGAGCATGTCAAGGTCTGGGATTTAATAGACTGTAAGCAAACAGTTGGTTCTCGTAGTCAACGTGGAGAAATAGGCAGGCGTAAAGACCTGAGTCGCTTTGACAAGGGCCAAATGGTTACTGTCAGATGACCGAGTCGGAGCATCTCCAAAACAGCAAGGCTTGTGGGGTCTCCCGGTCAGCAGTGGTCAGAGGAGGGACGGACGGACCAACGAGTTTTGGGCGCCCAACCGACAGAAGGGGTACTGTGGCACAAGTCCTAGAACATTTTAACAATGTTACGGGAGGAATGTGTCACACCACGCGATTGTTTCTGCGTAGTCTGGTCAGAGTGCCAACCCATAATGACCATAATGTTTTGGCTCATCAGTGAACAGTATATAGGCTCCCAGAATGGCCCCCGTACTGTTGCATTCATGTCACATTGAGAGTTCTGTGCTGATTCTTACCCATAATACACCCAATTCCCATCTGTGTGCTCACAGGTATCCGTCTATTATTCTTGTCCTGCTCTGTTAGAGATTAGAAGGCTTGAGCTCTTTGCTAGTAGTTAGGCTGTTAGCAATTATTTTGAGGATTGAATGGTGTGTTTATTTGTAATGTATGTTGTGAAATGTATAACTAAGTAGGCCCTGATGACATGCTGCTGTCATTATTCTAACAGAATGTTGTCTGCTTACAATGACTGGTGTTTAACCTGTTCAGCTACTGACAAATGGACTTATCGTAAGTCCCTTTAGGTGAATGCGTCTGCTAAATGCCGTACATGTAAAACGTTGGGGTCCTAGCTGAAGTGATGGCCAGGCGTGAGCGGCGGCTGCAACAGCTGCAGCTGATGGACGTGCACCTGCTGGCCAACCCCGGGGACTTGCTCCTGCTGCAGCACACACTGGACCGGCTGCTGCACCGGCTCTGCCCCAGCCTCCGCATCTTCCACGTGTCTGAGAGGGCCTCGCCCTTTGGAGAGCCCGGCCGCCCCCGCCCTGTGGCAGGTAGATCTACGTACGCCTGCTTGCCATGGATGCGGAAAAGAACTAGAAGAACTAGACGGCGTATACCAGCCTCATATGCTTAAATGTAAATGCAAATATAAATGTAGAAGAGGGAATTCTCAGCCTTTTCTCTGTTGGCAGTCTATATGATTTTATCAGTAGAGTTAGTATGAGTATTGAACCAGTTTTACAGTTCATGACACTCTGCTTCTCTATTTTTTGTGACAGCCATAAAACTGAAAGCTGAAGTTTCTGAAAAGCCACCAGGCTTTTGTAGCTGAGCCTACTCTTCTGGAGTCTTCAGATTATTCCAGCTCAAATGCTTCAGATACCTCAGAGTCAGAGCCCTTGCCAAAGAAAAATAAGAAAAATAAGGACAAGAAGAAGAAACAAAAAACAAAAATCAAAGGCTGATGATTTCCGGAGAGGTATGTATATACTTTACATACTAAAACAGTTTGAAAGGTTTTCAAGTTACAGGTGAATGTGTAAAATACCACAACTTGATGAAGAGATGAAAGCTATTTTATTGAATGGTTTATTTAAAGCAATAGTAAAGGAGTAAAGGATTTTCATTTAAAACTAGATAACTTACAAGGTGAAAAAACAATGGCCATGTGTCAAACATATAAACACACAGGCAAACTTTCCTGGCTCACTTGGCTGACACATAAGTGTGTGTGTGAAAGCCAATCATCTACTTCTAAAAGCCGAGCCTGGAAACATAATTTAGCCAATCGTGTGTCTTCTCCTGACGTAAGTATCCTGCATGCGTCACTACTACTACACATGAGCAATGGTCATATAACCGGTAGGAAAAATAGCTTATTTAAACCTTATTTTGGGACAAAGTCAAACTTTCTCAGAGATGTTTATCAGATGTTACTGGTGATTTTCTACATGCACTTTTTATGTCCCGGTCCTCTACATGTACTTTTTATGTCCCGGTGACCACTGAAAGTGCAGTTATGGCTCTCTCCACATTGATTTAGAGAGGAGCCTGGTCTCTTCGAGTGCCATATCTTTTCTAAATGATCTCTGATGTTAGTTACCTTAAAAACTTCAGTCTGAAATGTTAGAAAAAGGGCATATTGTTCCTTTAAGGTTGAAATAAATCAGTGTAATGTCCCTAAAAGAAATGTACCCGCAAATGTGAGTTTGTGTGGATGGTAGTGGTGTGCTGAATTTCCTTTTTATATTTATTGATGCATGCATGTATCTCTGTGCATTTATTTCAATGAAATCTCCTGAAGACTCCATCTTGAGATTCAACAAAGTCCTCAAGCTTGTCATAGGTGGTTCTACAAAGGCAGATGCCTACATCAAAATGAAGGTGTCAATCAAGCACCCATTGCAGAGTTGGCAGCAGTCAATCCTGACATGTTTGGGGTAATGAGAGCAAGTTTCAAAAAAGGTGACAGATGTATGGTATAGTCATTGTAGTGTGGGGCCAAATGCGGGCCTCATCACTGCAATGAAAGATGCCAATGACCTGCTAGAAATTGAGAAAAACATTTTTTTTGTTAACAGTATATCTAAGTTTTCATTATCTTTATTTACCTAAATGTTACGTGACTGATAGAGACTGAAAGAGATACAACAACATAAAGTGTGTTGTGTAACCAAATGTGGGTATTACAGATAGCAAGTCAGGGGCCTTTATCCTAGCAGATCATGAGCCCATGAATCAGGTTTGACCTGTTTTGTTTTTTGGGATTCTGTGTTTGTAAACTATTTTCAAACTTCTGCAAACTGTATGGTAGTCATCCATTTTAAATTTTGACTGAAATGCAGGATGCTAACCCACAATGGAGTTTTTTCTAATGTTTGATACACTGGCTTTATTGATTGTATGTCATTTAAAGGCTCCCCTCCTGTTAATATCTGTTTTAATAATAGTTAGCTAATGATTTGCGAATAAATCATTATGTTGTGACTTTACTTGGTGGTGCACATCACTATTAGTGCATTGTTAATTAGGGTCTATATAATGATTAGCATCTGTTTTATTAATAATTAGCTAATGATTTGTGAATATATCATTATGACTATTGGAGGGGCACTTGACTATTAATGTATTATTAAGTTGCACAGTGACGACTATATAAATTGTGCTGCACGCAAATATCGGAGATCCAGCACCCACATTTGAACAACTGACAGCAGTTACTGAAACGGCGGTAACCGGCCTCGCCTCAGTTGTGACAATCTATTCAGACATGGTGCTTCTATGACCAATTGGGGTGCCTCGCTATAGGCTAATCAGAGCAGAGCTCATCAAATAATTAATGAACACACCAAAGAAATGGCAAAACAGCTCGGGGGGTGGTGATAGTAAAAATCCTATCTTCCTATTACAGAAGCAATACCTAAACTCACGGCTGTGTCCTGTCCTATACAGACCTCCCTTTTTTTTTTTCCAAATCGGCAGTCGTCTTGTCTGTATCCAAGCTTAGAATCTACACACAACTGCTTATATCTTTGATTAGATAGGCTAGAGATCGACAAGCCACAATATCAACAGCTCTCACTGCCATTATGGACAAGTCGATCAAATTAAAAATGAATCATCTTGGCAGTCATTTATACCCATTAATACATGGTCTGGGAAATTTAAAACGTCATCATTCCAGTTGCTAGGGGTAAGGATGCTTACAGGTAGGCCAACTCTGGGGCTTGAACCCACGAGCTGCCGGCTGGGAGTCCAACACCTAGACCAGTAGAGTATCCTGCAGAGATGTGGACTTAAGTCATTGTGAAACAGACTCGAGTCAACATGAGTCACTGTTTTGATGACTTGCAACTTGTCAGAAAATAAAGGTCTTGAGACTTGGAAGTTAAAGACTTGTCACTTGACTTGTCTGTGTTATGTTTTCAATTTAAATATTAAATGTCTGTGTAACGTTACCCGGTATGCTAGCGTACAGTGGGAATGGCATTGTCATGATTGGATGACTAATCTGTCAGTCAAGCTCCACAGCTGTTGCTGTGGATCAGATCAAATTATCATCATCATGCCTGTGCCAAGAGTCATCGCTTGTATGTTTAAAAACCAGTTGTGTCAAGTCATTTATTTATTTTATTGAATATCAATAGTTATAATACAAATTCAATTTATTGTCTTTATTTTTTTACACAGGTTAGATACATTGGCCAATAATACAGTATCATTATTAGACAGGTACTATTACCTTGTCTTTTCTCTTTATAAAGACCGGATACTGCAGGTAAGTATCTGGGGGGGTGTGACTTGACTTGGGACTTGACCTGCTTTAAAAAAGGACTTGACTTGACCAAGAAAAAATGACTTGGGACTTTCTTGAGACTTGATCTAAATTACTAGTATCCTGCCCCATATGGTTTGAGTTGCCTTTCAATCATTTCTGTGTTCATGTTCCTCCTCATTGCCATACAGAGTGCTGCTGCCACTTTTGGTCATGAAATTTCTAAATATATATAACAAGCATGCCCTGCATCATCTAGTTGCGGCAGCGAGATTAGCTTTATTAATTACAGAAGAAATTACATTTCTTTTTCCATACTTTGACCATGGCCTATAACGGACATTCTTTAAGAGGAATCCACTCTCTTCCACACAACCACCATGTTCTTATCACTGAGAGCCACCAGGTAGGAGAGTTCTGGATCCATGGCTACACTGTTGATGGAGGGACCCTCTACAGTGCTCAAGCCCTTTCTCATGGGGTTTGGCCACTCCAAGATCTGGACCCCACAAAAAAAAGAAAATCTGTCAAAATGCATCATCAAGGATAACACATGATGTAGAAAGAAAGGAGAAGGATGAAATGCAGGAAAGAAAGACATGAAATTTGACTCCAGGACCCATTTGATTCCATATAACTACATATGCAATCAAAATATTTCTGCAAACTATGAAAACTATGTAAAAGTAGAAGTCTAAAAATATTTTTTATTCAATTACATAAGCCTTAAATTTAGCAAGTTCTTCAGCTTGGACAAATTAACACAAGATTAAGACTATAAAAATGTCCATTAAGGTGAACAGGTCTGCAAAATGAATTTTTAGTAGACAAAGATTGGTACCTCAGTGGGAGATACAAGCGTTCCACTTTGAATGTTGGCTTTAAGGTGGTTGGTGATATGGTAGGTCCACAGTCTGCCTTGGTTATCACCACAAACGACATATGCTTTATCTAATGAGACAAATGCACAGTATGATGATTTTTACATTTATGTAAAAATTAAGCAATAGATCATCAAAGAGAGTCTGTCATTGACTACATTGTTTACATGCACATTAGTAGTCCGAAAAGGAGGGAAATTCAGAGGGCAATAAAGTTATTTAAAGTATGTACACAGAAATATTAGTGGAATATTTATTTTCATTAGCCATGTAAACAGTTTAGTAGGAATATTGTTTTTTCGGAATAAGGGCAAAAACCGGAATATTTTGTCCATGTAAACCTAGTCTTCGATGTTATTACGATGTTATAAAACCGTTTTATGGAGTAAAGAAACCCAGGTGTATTGTTTCAAATAGGCTAAATTTCTAATACCAGTTAAGTAGCTACACTTAATATGCTTGTGATCCAGACAAATAATGATGTTACATTCCAATGGCTACATTTTTATCAAGAGATTCAATTCAATTGTCAATTCAGAACTTCCTACCTCACTGCATTCAAGTGGTTGAGGTGGAAACATTTTTAATTACATAAGCGACTTAACCTTCAGTATCCCACTGTATTTGAGAATATACAAAAATCAATCAAACAAACTTGAAAGTCTACTTAACAGCATATAACACGCCAATATATCTTTCATTGAGACAGTCAGAAAAAGGGCAGTTTAGATTAAACATGCAAATGCTGCACCCTCCACATGGTAGAGCGCAAATCTCATTTCAAAACTTTTGTGCCACTTAGGAGTGCTCAGAAAGGGTGGAGTTTTATCTGTTTGGCTAGTGCTATTGTTTTGCTAGGAGATAACTGAGTCAAATAATGGATCATTTACAACGGGCAGTGCCGAAAACGAACAACGAGTAGAAGGATAAGACAGCTAGAAATGTAGCTAAACCCAATACAGTCAAGGGAGCAGGTTATACTATATTTTTCTTTCCATAACATTAATTAAACATACAAGGTAATGCCATTTGAATCGAAATTTGCTTAGGTCATACATTTGTTTGAATAGGCCTTGTAATGGCCTTGTAGTGATGTATACCGCTGTCAATTTTATATTTGGATAGGCCTTGTATGTTGTCGTTTACTGCTGTCTCTATTTTATGTTTGTTATTCCCTTGTAAAAGACTGGTACTGAGACAATGCAGCTGCCTGGATAGGATAGGCTATATCAGCTATTTTACAGTTGTGAATTTTAAAATGACATCATTGAGAATACTAGGAGTGCATAGGAGTGGATTTTCCCTTGATATATTTATTTGTACCTCTATGTTTAGTGATTAATGAATTCCACTGTGTGGTAATGATGGACTCAAAAAGTGATTAAGACATTGATTCGAGGTATAGACATTTACCATTTATAATTTTACTTTTATACTTAAAGTATAAGTATGTCGTTTTATACTTAAGCTCGAGTAAAAAAAATTAAATGGTACTTCAACTTAGACTAGTACTTAGGCTAAAATACTAAGGCTGTGTTTGAAATTCCCACTCACCCACTATATCGTCCACTGTATAGTGAATCAGCCATTTTGTCATGTTGTACTATACATTTCATACACTATATAGTGCCCTACTTTTGCGAGGCACACCAAAATGTAGGGTACAGAAGCTGTATCATACACTGATCAATGTAGACCATCATGCATTGCGGCCTGTCTCATAAAAGGGTTGACAGATTTGCAGGAGAGACCGTTGTTGTGAAATACTTGCACAAGAGCTATAACAATGGTAGGGTTACCTCTGCTTTAAAAGCAAACTGTTATTTTAATGTATTCGACTGCTTTGCATGTGTAACCCAGGTTTTGAATAGACATAATGTGTACACAACTATATAAATATAAATAATGAGTTAGTTTATTAAAAAAATAGGCTAATAACTATGTACATTTGATTTAGCGTTAAGAAAATAAATAAATAGGAATAAAAACTAGAGTGATTAGCACCACCTAAGGGCTTTATTAATTCATTGATGTGATTAATTCATGCGCCTCGGTTACCAGAGGCACATGTACAAAACACTGCAGAGTGCCAGATTTAGACAACGATAATTTTTCCAGGAATCTCAGGTATCTTCATAAACTGAACTATGATGATGAATACAGTGCATTTAATTAAGTATTTACCCCCCTTGGAAGTTTTCACCTTTTATTGTTTTACAACATTGAATAATAGTGGATTTAATATACACACGTGCTGGTCATATAATTAGAATATCATCAAAAAGTTGAGTTATTTCAGTAATTCCATTCAAAAAGTGAAACTTGTAT
>JAOEHI010054016.1:0-14505 GCA_025447815.1 Percopsis transmontana | reverse complement strand
AGAGCATCTTTGGGATGTGGTGGAACGGGAGCTTCGTGCCCTGGATGTGCATCCCACAAATCTCCATCAACTGCAAGTGCTATCCTATCAATATGGGCCAACATTTCTAAAGAATGCTTTCAGCCCCTTGTTGAATCAATGCCACATAGAATTAAGGCAGTTCTGAAGGCGTAAGGGGGTCAAACACATTATTAGTATGGTGTTCCTAATAATCCTTTAGGTGAGATATATATATATATATATATATATATATATATATATATATATATATATATAAATAAATCAACAACAAAAAATCACAAGGCCAGCAAGGCTCTAGCTCCAAATACCATATTTGAATAAACAGGCAAAATGCCATCCTGACACCAAAGGATGTCAGATGTAGATGAGTTACATTATCAGAGACAACTTGACCTACAGTGTTAAAATAAATGATCCAAAATGACTGGATAATTCTTCTCATGTGATTAAAGCTTAGTGCTGAGGCAACACATCTGTCTTCCAGTTTTCAAAAGAAGTTGTCCTACGCCCGTCATATGTTTTGTTTTGTTATGTTTATGTATGACGTTACCGATAGCGGACCACTCTACCGTGCTTTAATAATAAATAATAATAAATAATAAACTCCATTCTCGGATGTCAAGATATATGCTAGTAATACGGAAAACTGCAAATGGATGCTGAATAATTATGGCTAGAAATAAACGTTAAATGGACACCTCAGAGAATAATGTTGACGTTATATCAGAGATCAAATTAGCCAATGCTATTTTGATCAATCGATTATTATTAAATATTCCCTTATTGACGCAATATATGGTCAGCATTAAGCTGTCATATACAATGCTCATTTCTGACACGCATACGAGCGCAGCAGCAGGTGCTAATAATGCATTGATGTAACAGCTAGCTGATGTATACCAGTTGTTAACATTGTACACAAGTTCACTGTGGTGTGATGCCTACAGTAAATAAGAAAAGTACAAGGTAGGTTCTTCAAAATTTCTGAAAATAGGTTGACATATATAACGTTGTCCGCTGATGAAGCTAACGACGCAAATGAACAAGCTAGATGAGATTTTCATCAATTCGATAACGTTAGCTGGCATCGTATCAGGGCGATTTAAATAGCTGGGATATGTGAGCCTTACCCGTGCTGCTCTGGTTATATTTAGATCTTTCATCACTTCCTCAAAGGCAGCGGTCTCCTCTGCCTGTTTTTGATTATGCAAAGCGATTTTTTCGCTAAATTTGCGAGGATTGTTTGAGGACGCCATCTTTCTCTCTTCTTCTCAATGGAACGTTACGTACTACGCTTCAGTTTGAAAATGTCGTCATCACGCACGGCTACACAGGTGTATAAAAAGAGTCTTGTTTTGTTGTCATGAAATTCTTTTTGAGACACGGGGTTGGAAACAACCCCAGTATGTGAACGACGAAAAGCTAAAAACCGCTACTAGATAGTGTAATTGTCTAATGCAGGCATTGCCAACTGGAGTAAATTTATACATACAACTTTATATTAGATTTCTAACCTCTTTGATTTTGTTCTACATTTCAATGAGAGAATGATTTAAGACATTGTGATGAAGCTAACGCGTAACAAGTCACCTTAGTGGCATCTAAACACTGTAATCTGTACTTTACTATTCTTCGAATGAACTGATACGATTTTGGTGGTCAAGGGTCAATGATAACTTTCAATTATTGCAATTATTGACTGTTTGAGGAGCGAATGATAACTTTCAAGTAATGTTCTGCAAATGTTTAGGTAAATTAGCCTTGTTATACGATGCTGCGCTTATTCTGGAAGAATGTTATGTGCTTGCAAAAACTGGTGGTTAACCAGTTCAACTGTTGACAAATGTACTAAGTCGCTTTAGATAAAAGCGTCTGCTAAATGCTGTAAATGTCACTGTGACCTCATGTAGGTAGAGACAGCATGTCTCTGTCACAGAAAATTATTCAGTGGAATCATACATCTCAGTATAGGGATACCTCACATATTACCAAAATGACACTTAATACCTTTTATTCAATTCCTCTAACATTACATATATTATGAGTCTAAACTAAATATAGCCGATGTAGACTGAATATAAACTGGTTCGCGGAGACATACAACCATAGGCGGTAATTCTAGTTTAATGTATATTTTATATATTTTCTATTCTTTGTTTGCTCAATTTGTCAAAAAATACTTTCCATTAAGGAAATGGCACCTAAAATGTTTTTACATGGCACACCTTTATTAAAAGATGCAGATAAAGTTACTGTACACAAACATATACATTCCCGTCACAGTGGGTTTTTTACTCTATATTTATAATGCACTTCAATGACAATACGTGATGTGCTTCTGGACGAAACAAATAACATGACGGACACTCAAGGCAAACAGGTGAGTCTTAAAAATGCCTACCTATCATTGCATCATTTGGTAAAATCTGAATAGTTTAAAGATTGCCCTACAATCAAAAGCATACTGTACTACATACCACAAAAGCCGTCAGCAGCAGACTCAAACACATTCAATATTTGTCTAACCAATACTGCTATGAAAAAAGCAGCAAGAAAAGTGCCTCTTCACATCTCAGCTTTGTTGAATGAACCACTTTGGTAAGTTTACAAGGATAAAGTATTGCACACATTTATTTTACATAAATAGCGAATACTGAGACACTGATACTTTTATAGGTGCCGGAAGAATTGCAAATTGTACTTTTAAACCATTTTTGGGCTTTGGTTTGAAACAAGACTTCTGATGAGCAGAAAATGACATTCAAGTGTGCATGATGGTTCATTTGAAAGTTAGTGTCTTCCTAATTTCTGAAAGATCCAAAGCATAACAATGAAATAGCGAAGTGATTAAACACATAATACCAAAAAAACTTCCAACAGTTACTAATTTTGCCCAGCAACTGTAATTCAATCCAACTCAAAGGGAAATTGCATTTTTGCACAGGGAAAAGTATTATTGTATCTGTAAACAAATTTATTTCAATCTGCGTTCCCTTGTGCTACTTTCACCAGTAGCTTCTTTAGTCACTTTCGGACATTTTTCTCCTATATTGAATAATAATTTGTTTCATGTTTATTAGTATGCCAAAAAAAGATCACTAAACTACGTAACAAGGTTTAGCAACATTTCTACAACTTGGCCTTCATGGGCTCATAGCAAACATTGTAGATCTGATACTATATACAATACACATTGACAAATTTAGCCAGCGAGCCAGTGTTTTTTTGATGGTCCTGTTTGTTTTCATTATAATATATTGTTTCTCGATAGCAGAGATAACCAGTTCTGAATTGTATGATTAGGTGTGGACACAAACGATCGCCATAGTTGGGAAAAATTAGTAAATAAGGTCCAGGGCAAAATTGGCCTGGAAATCTGGAAAATGTAAGGCTTTTCACAAAAATGTTTTAAACATAATGCTATATTAAGCTAAATTATTATGATGCTGAATAAATTAATATAAACCTTAGTCTCAAGATAAGATAGGGAAATAATAAATGAAGTATTTGTTCACTTGCTTTTTAGACATTCCCTGAAATACATACATGTAGACACAAATCCAAGACTACAGTAGCTTATGTAATGTTCACAACTTTACTCAAGTCAGCAGCATGAGCACATAACATCACATCTTCACAGTTGCAAGGTCAGACAGTTTTGTGGTTGTTTGCGGAAGTAGGATCGGTGTACACGCAATGCCAGCAAAAGATTCAGGAAAATGTAAATCTCTCTCCCACTCATCTGTTTCGGTGTTGTACACCTGCACAATGCTTGTGACATTGTTCAGGTGCCAGTTGTAGCCCCCAACGATGTAGATCTTTTTTTCCAGTAAACAGCAGCCTGCCTCGGACTGCCCTGCTCGCATGGGACTGACTGTGGTCCACTGGTCATTCTCTGGAATGTAATACTCGACTGCCAGCACATCAAAGCAGCGGTCGGCATGGTCCATACGGCCCCCAAGGGCATAAATCCGTTCCTTGACGCTGATCATTGCATGGAGAACTCTGGGTTCATTCATGGGAGCTCTAAAGTCCCACTGATCAGAGGTAGGATCATAGCAGTGAAGAGTTTTCTTGTCGTCGAGTGATACTCCATAACCCCCTGAGATGTAGAGCTTGTCTCCACAGGGGGTCCCCGCGTGACCCCAGATCCGGCGTTTCAACGGTTCCACATAAGTCCACTCGTTCTTCTTTGGGCAGTAGCACTCCATTGATGAGAGACTGCCAGAACGGTTACGTCCTCCCGTGGCATACAGCTGTCCATGCAGCACGTTAAGCTGAAACTGAATGCGTCCCTCTTGCATGGATTGGATCCGCAGCCATTGGCTCAGGTGAGGGTCATAGCGAAAGCAGCTTTCCACTGCTCCCTCCCCGCTGCGATACTGCAAGTGCTGTCCACCAACCACATAAACAAAGTTATCAAGTACGGCAACACAAGCGTGGCTGCAGCCCATCTCCATCTCTGTCAGTTCTTTGAACTGCCGAGAAGCATTATCTAGAAGATAGTACACCCTGGTGCTCACAGTGCGGTCGTTGTCAGTGTAGGGGGTCCCGCCAAAGGTGATGAGTGACACTACATCGGAGCGGATAAGTGTCCGTGGGGATTGCATCTCATGTTGTCGGAATGGAAGGATCTGGTAATTGAAAGCCTCCAGGAGGTACTGCCGGCACAGCACGTCTTCAACCATGATGTCCACAGTCTGGACGCTGTCGACCAGTTCCGAAGAGCGCATGAGCGGGAAGCGCACGTGGCAGAGCACTCTGTTGGCTTGTGCCCGGCGAAGCTCGTCGTACTGCAGCCATCGGATGGCGGCGTGAAAGAGATCAATCTCGTTGCAGTTTTTAAGCTTGTTGCTCTGTAGGAAGAAGACAAGTCGCTCCATTGGGATGTGCAGGAAGTCTTCCTCCTCTGCAATTTGGAGGAAGTGCCGAAAGGTGAAAGCGTCCACCGACTCCTTAAGGGAAGAGAGGTTGAAGGTGGTGGCCATCTGACCGATGTTGAGACAGGTCTCCACGCTCATCGCAGACTTGAGGAACTCCTCACACAGCTCCACAACAGGGACCATCTGAAGAAATACAGCAGCTCCAAGGACATCCTGGATGCAGTCCAGGTCAAGGGTGACTTCTGCACTGTATGCAAAGTCAATTATGTGTTTCAGCCCTCGGGCTGACAAGCCCTTCAGCTCAACTGTTTCCTGATGGGTTTCTCTCATGCCTCCAGTAAACATCGCCCTGCAACAAAAGAAGTTGATATGGAGTCTGTAAAACATCAAATTGTTTAAACATGATTAGTTCATATGAGATGTCACAGTAGGTCAGAGACCACGCAAACAAGATTTGCAGCATATTATGCACACCAATTCTTCCTCTTCTTCCTCTAAGTTACATTGCGAGGTAGGAATATTCTGTTTCTCTCTCACAGTAAACTGATCTGGGAAAGGACATCAGCTAATTGTCTCAAGTTTATAACATTAGGCAGAGCTATAAGAGGTCTCATGAGACAGAGACACACTGACCTGAAGTAGTCACTGCAGGAGGCCAACACTGCTCTGTGGACCTGAAAGCGCTCCTCATTGATTGCCAGCACAACATCCAGCAGTTGCCCCTGGGCTCGAAGAAAGGACAAGCCTTGCAGGAGTGTGGCACTGTGGCTTGGGGCTGAGAATGTACAACGCAGTGTGCTATTCTTGTTAGCCATACTGAAATGGAAAGAGCATTGTTACTTTCAGAAGGTAGCAGTGGGTGCGGTATTATTGTGTGCTGTTCTAAGCAGTGTCTTGTCCTTAATAAGTTCTTGTCCTGATACCTACAATTAAAGGGGTAAGATCTACTATAGTATCATTTAAGGAGTATGTTAAAGCATTTTTGGGCAGCGTATTTCTATGTAGTGTAAACACACATACTCCTGTACCTCCATGCGGTGTTGTACGGCCTTTTGCTTGCAATTAGATCATGTAGCAGACGCTTTTATCCAAAGCGACTTACATTTACATGGCACTATTACATGGAGCAGATAGGGGTTAGGCCTCATGCTCAAGGATGCTTACAGGTAGGCCAACACTGGGTCTCAAACCTACAACCTTCCGGCTGGGAGTCCAACACCTAGACCACTAGACTACCCTGCCCCCATGCACATGCACATACATGTAGGGCTGTCGCGGTATCCGCGATATTGCAATACCGCGCTCTTGACAAGCCAACCGCAGGGGATGCCGCCGTCCCTAGCACCAAGTCATGGAGCAGCCTCAAAAGGAACAGCTGATATTATACTATAGTATGTTTTAAATAGTTGCGTTTGTCTGAGAGTCTAGAGTCTAAATGAAACTTGTATATTATATTAATAAATATATACAAATGATATTTACGATATTCTGACTTTTTCTGAATTTTCCCTTTTTCAAAAGAAGGTAAAACATTATTATTTAACATTGTTACAAAACATTAGATATGTTGATTATCCAATATATATATATACACACTGTAATAGCAGCATGCAATTGTAAATTGCTTTGGATAAAAGCGTCTGCTGTGGTCCACTCTATGGCTGCCATTTTCAGTCTGCCCACACTGAAATAATGTCATGTGTTTGGTAATGTTTAATTTATAAGCTGCTGTAATAAATTAATAATCTTCACAAGGTGTTACTTCTGCAATTGAATCTAAATATTTAATCAAATGTAATAAATAATATATATATATAATGTTCACCATGGTGAAAGTTTGTATTTGGCCACACCAAAACACAATAACAGACAGTGTCTCAGGTAGCCCTCTTCACCAGACACATCTCCTAGCTTTAGAGGGCTGACAAAACCACCGGAATATTTCAACAGACTGTAACACTGGCTACAGATTATTATTTAGGTTAAGTAGTTTATAACGAAAGTAAATCACAGCCTTGTGGGGGCTCAATAGCCTATTAGCTAGAATCTGTTAATACCTTATTAATATTATTATTATTATTATTATTATTATTATTATTATTTTCTTTTCAGGTAACTTAGGCCTATGGAACTACGCCAGAGATAATTAATTAAGATAATGAATTACCTTGGTTGTAATACTTAAGGTATATAGGTTATCTGGTAAAGCTTGCTAACCACATGTGTATTTGAACTGAAAGTGAGATTGAGATTTAGGCCCACTTTAAGGCACTACATATCTAGGTATTATAATAATTTTATATACAATTGTAACATTTTGTCGCTTTCAAGTTAACTGCCCTGGCAATTAACGTTATCCAAGACAGATAGTGAAAGCATATGCCTTGTGGAAAATTGCTATTAGCGATAAGACCGTAAATGCCTCGGTTGGCCTACAGAATATCGTCATTCTGTTCCAGCACCTGCTACACAAGTCTCAGCCAACTGGGACTGCAGATCTTACTTTAAAAGTCAATAAAGCATAGGCCTACATGCCAGAGGCCAAAGATCCTCGGTATTTCCTGGAATTAAGTAGGACGTTGTTTCGGTCGCTCGTCCATAAACGTGAGGCACGCCGTTAACACAGTGTACTGCTAGTTCAACAACTGCACAATAATGCTCGGCCTCACCTGTTCAGCGGATGATTCAAGGCAAAATTCCCACCATCCGATTCCGCCATCTTCTAGCACACTCAAATACGCATATAGCATTTTCAAGTGTATCACTAAACGGTCTGAGGCATAACTGCCCAATTCATGATTTATTAAATGCATGAAGTCAGCCGTTTAGACAGCCATTGAACGAAGGCTGCTATTTGCTTGTTGTCCTCTGTTGAAATGACAAGCCTAGAGCCATTCTTAGTAGAGCCAGATAATCGCCTGTCGTACAGTTTCTGGTCGCTAGAATGCGCCGGTATCCTATTACACAGTACAATGTAGCTAATCCTTCAGGCAACGACCATTACATCAGCATCTATAGCGATGACAAGGAATTCCTTATATTGATTCATATTAATATATGAATCCTATAAAATATTCTAATATTTTGTGTCTGCTCTGTGAGAAAACTCAAGCTCACATTTTGGTGTGGAACCAAATCTAGGGGAACAGTCTCCAAGTGTCCTTGAGCAGGACAGTATGTCTCTTGTTTTCTTTACTTATATCTACACGACTAAATAAATATATTTTTCAACTATCCACAACAGTAGCCATAATAATGGTATAGACTGCCTACTTGAGTTTGACCACCCATCTGTGGTGTGAAACATTTTTCACATCTTAATCTACCCCTTGTAGTCTGGACAGATCTTAAATTGGTTGTGGTGAGAGATATGTGTAGTTAAAGTACTTCCCTGTATCAGGTCACGCATCACAAAGAAGACAAAGGAAATAAACAGAAAAGATAGAAACGAAGAAAAGAAAATGGGTACAGACGGAAATCTTTAATATACATCCCAATTCTGTGTTTCCTATTTCCTTCTTTTCGCTCACTACACATTTCAGGTGATAAGCAGCATGAGGTAGTGAACATGCATGAGGCACATGAACGAGCATGGCAGAACTAAAGGAGCAGATTTGGAAAGGGACAGCTGCTGCATCAGACTGTTGATATTCTGAACCAATCACAATCTTTACGTCAACCTCAGACTAATCTATCCTGTATATTGTTATGCAGTCAGTTACATGCTGCTCAAAAAAATGAAAGGAGCACGGAATCATCACAGTATAACATTTAATAGTCAATTACATTTCAGGGATATAAATCTGTCCAGTTAGAAAGCATAAGCGATTGTGAGTCAACTGTTTTGGTGCAAATGAAAGTGGCAACAGGTGCACTGGAGAGGCAACAGCAAGACAACCCCCAAAAAGGGAATGGTTTTGCAGGTAGTGGCCACAGACATTTTTCCAGTGTCTTTCTCACTACTGGTAGCATGAGGCGTTACCTACATTGAACCCGCCCCCACAATGCCACTAGAGGGCAGCAACATAATGCTTGCTTGTGTGTATCGTGACACTTAAGAAAATATTTGTGAGGTGATTCACCGATTTAGTTTCCACTTCATCTACTTAGCATGTTCCATTGAAACTCAGATTTATATCTGCATATTTCGCAGACTATAACCAATTATATGTCCTGCATACCATGTATACTAATACTAGTACTATTATCAACAAAATGACTAACTAATTCTGATTTTCATGAGGAGTAATAAAATAAACAATTGTCAAGTCATATTGACAGTATGTTAACACATACTAATTGTTTTCATTTTGAACTGAACCTTAGTGATTTTTACATTTACATTTTATCCAAAGCGACGTACAAGAAAAACAGCTTAGAGCTAAAGTTAAGAGTTTTTTTAGAGATAGAGACAGATATTTTGTAACAACGGTGCGTAGTGAGCGAGAGTAAGCGCTAGCCCGAGGAACACAGACAGGCGGTATTGCCGAAGAAAACGCTAGACAGCGTTGGTTTAATGAGAATACACACATACAGGGGCGATAACCCGAAAACAATGCCCAACAACCTAAATACTCTAAGGCCTAATGAGTAATGTCCTGCACCTGTGGGCCTAATGCGCTACAGGTGCGTTGCAGGGGAAAGGAGGCACGATGCGCGCGTGGCCGTGAGCGCGCCGATCGTGACATATTTAAGCACAAACCAGGACAGTGAATGGAAAACTGGCCATTGAATGACATCAATTTTGCCAACTTTGAAAACTTTCTCTCAATGTTCTGTTTGTGGATGTTTCTGCTGATGTCAAGTGTAAAACAAGATTTATGCTAACCTCACACCTCTGCAGAACAAAACATTAATAACAAGATACAAGTTCTGTTGCTCCAGATACCAACAACTGTGGTTTGGTTCATTATATAACTTATAGTAAAAGGTGGGTTATGCAGTGAAGCTAGCAGCAGAGAATAAGTAGCAAACTTTCAAACACTATTGAAAAATGGAGTTTCGAGTGGATGGGTAAATTTTAAAAACAAACTATATTAAGGATATTTATTAAACATTATACAGTAATTTACAGTACCAGGTACAGAGTAGTGATCAAGACATGAAACCAACATTAGCTCAACAGGATTTGAGAATGGAAAAACCTTCAACTGGTTGTTTACCTGTCAACAGGAGGTGGTTCAGTAACTAACTTACATACCACAATCATTCATCAATACTAGTGAGGTTGTGTTAATGGAACATTCATTTTCTGCCTGCCACGGTAAACAGATATCCTATTCCAAGTGAGGTGAACTGTAGATGAAACTAGTACTGATGAGAGGTGACAGGTGAGATCTTCTGTGCTAGACAGGTGGCCCTCAAACGTTCCAGTTTGACACAAAATTAGAGCTTTTGTTATTTGTTTGTGTTGTTTCCTTCCCAATTCATGCATCACTTTTCAGACTAAGTAATTTATCATATTGAAAACAACAAGGAGATTGAACAGATGCATATGTATATGATATAATAAAGAAATTCCTCACAATTTTATCGGCATGATTGTGAGAGCCATGACTTAAAGTTCCAAGTTGTTTTGAGTCAAACTTAAAGGTTTCTGATGAAAGGAGATGGCAGCATACACTGTATCTGAGGGTCTGTTCTTGCCTCCTCCCTGACTGGCCTCTGGTCCTCCATTGGGTTTCCTGGGAAAATCCAGGACACTGTAAACTAGTGAAACTGCAGGCACTGGGTTGGACCCTTCTGCTATTCCCTGTGGATCAAATAATTTAAAGCTTACTGTTTTTTTTCTTTTGCACCTAATATTTAGTTCGGAATTTCCTAACAATGCAAAAAAGATGATAATGCTGTTCTACCTGGACTTTGGGAATGGAGGCTTCCTGTTGCTTCCCTGCAGAAGATAACAATAGGCACTGAGTCAGGTAAAGACACAATTAGTTAATACAGCATACTTTTACCCAAAGTGACAATATGATCATCCTTTTAAGATTCAAGATTCAGTACTACCATACAAAGTAGTTGTTAGGAATTTGCCTGTGCTTATGACAGAAAAAAACAATTACAGCACAACAGTCAAGACACCTAAAAATAACATCTAACACATAACATATAACATATACAATAAAACTCTTTAAGAGTCCAAGAGGAATGTCCAGAGCAAAAGTAATAAAGTGTCAGGTGTTTTGAAATATAGTAGTAGTTAGTGCTTTGCTTTCATACAGTGCTGATGCAGAGTAGAGGAGCCATTCAGTGAGTGCATGATTCTACTGTTGAGGAAACAGGATGCCTTTTTTAAATTATATAATCTTTCTGCAATGTTCTGCAAATAATGTATAAAGAAGTATTTCTCTGCAAAATGTGATATCTCCTCTGCAAAAGTAAAAAATGTACTTTCTTAAATGAGGAGAATTGTGGGTCAGCATAATAACCTTTAGTGCGCTGCTGGTAAAAAAATATAAAAATAAATAAAAAAGCAAATTTGGATTGGTAAGAGCATTTTAATAAATAAGTACTGTAACCACACACAATAGTAAAAGTAGACAAACGTAGACCTATATTTTCTCTGATGGAAACCCATGACTTCTGTTTCAACACACCCACTGTATCAAAGGATGTGAAAGTGCTACTGCTAGTGTTTGTAGCATATTAAAATGCATTTGCATCTTTCTGCATTATCATATTTTTTCCATTTTCACTTTTCTTCAGATCAAGTTACATAACTCTTGGTGACATCAGGATTTCCTGTATGTAATTTTGTGTTTAGTGCAAAGCTGCATTCAACGTCAGAAATCTGCAATAGTTTAAACTTTTACATTATAGCCATTTATCCAAACCTTCTGTATGAGGGTGAGAATCTAATTTACCTCAACTGTCCCATCTCGCTTTATCATTTAAGTGCCTCCAAAACAGATGAAAGTGGTCCTTTGACCTCAGAATTACTACAAGAAAAGTATAGCAGAGAAGAAGAGGAGATGCAGTATTTAAGACATTATATATACCTGTGGTTCTCACATGTCTGCAGACGAGCCAAGATAAGCCAAACAAGCCAGTTATCATTGCTGCCCCAATTAGGGCGATGAGGAGTTGGGGTAGGAAAGGATTTGGAGAGTTGTCACCATGTTGCGTTGTGGCCGGAGAAACTGTAGAACTGTAATTCTCTGTTCAAGTGAAAATGTTTGTGCAAAAGCAGTTAACATGAATAAATCTCATGAGATTCTACATGGTTCCCTAAACTGAAAAACAATGATAATGTGTTACATAAATGTAATTATATATCCTAAAGTTACAAATACTGATTATATATTGACTATGTAGAAAACAAACTATGACTCACTCTAGCCTGTCTTGCTCATTCTTTCCTTTACACTGAGATTATGTTCTCTGGCTTCCAGAATCTACTTCTTTGTGACTTCTTGTATCTATACCAGCTTGCTAAGAAATACTATTAAAAGATGTGCTTATTACCCTTTAATATATATGGGTATATATAACATTATATTATATTATATTATATTATATTATATTATATTATATTATATTATATTAGTAGTATGATGAATGAATTCATAAAGATTGGTTGTTAGACACTGTAATAAAGGTGAATATTGAAATATTGAAAACAATATAATGTATACTATAATTAAAGCTTTAGCAACAATATGACAGGCTATCACACATAAACGTTTCTTTTGTGTGATTTATTTTATTTCATCATTTAACATGTCTTTTATCTAGCACTTGAGCTATACTTTAACCTTGGATGGGCACAAACATATTGCATCAGTTGTTCTAAATGCACATTTCCTTGCACTTACCTGATTTTTTTAGGACTGTTAATGATATCTTATTACTCTCTACTAGGTCTGGGGTGAACACACCAACGTGATAGTTTCCACTGTGATTAAATGTTGAATTTTGAATGCAGTAGATGGCAGAAAGGTTATTTGCCTTTTCTAAGATAAAGCCATTCTTATTATTTCCCAAGGAATTAGACAATTCACATTCATCAATCTTGAGATTATTTTTGTATAGTGATGAAGATTTGACTGACTGGCCATTCACATTCTCAAATGGGAATTTAAGGCAGATGTTGCCCCCTACATTGACTTCCTCTGCCTGGATGTTACCTATAAAGATAATGGAGAGTACAAATGATTGTAATATCCGAAACACACTAATGTCAATGCGTGCATATGTGTACTGTATGGTGTGACATAAAATGCCAACATCAATAATTGCATAACAGGGTGGAACTCTGACGCCATTGGAAAGACATAGACAGTGACATACAGTATTTATACAAACTATTATTGTAAATGATACCCACCCTCAAACCCCTTCACATGTATACAGAAACACCTTACCGTTAAACACCATGTGAGCTGTGACAACCAAAACCAACCTAAGAGACTTTGAAATGATGTAGTCCACCATGATGAAGACTGGTGCTTTCAGGCCTGGAGGAACGGGCCTTGTTTACTGACTTGCTTTTCTTGAATGCCTAGGATAGACGTTTTTTTTATATTTCTGAGCGGAGGAAATTGTAGACAGGAACTTGCGTGAGCATTTCATCTTCCTGCCACAATCTCAGACGCCTCCATGTGAAATGTGGGGCAGAATAACGCTGATGAAATATACTCCCAAGCAGAATTTTGCTTAATAGTGAAAGTTGACTCAATAATGGAATCTACGCATTGGACTACAAATATTTGTGTCCCTACATTTTCCCCCTAGTATCCACTTATGGAAATGAAAAAATGTCTAACACAAAAAAAGAGCAGCAATGTAGCCTAATAGCTGCTGTACAATTGTGTGCAAATTATTTGAGTTGCATTTCTCATATCTCAAATCAAGGAATCATAGACACAGTATATAGCTACTTCGCCTCTGTTGGGGTCCTGAAATTGTTTTTTTGTTGTTGGTGGAATCACAGAATATCATGGTTTGTTGATTCTTAAGACTACTAAATTACTAAATGCCTGTCTCAGATAACAATGCGCTATAATACCGTATGTAACACTAGCAGCCCTACAACCACGGACATCAAAGGAAAAGGAAATTGAATTCACCCAACCGCATGGACCTGACTCATCATCAGAAGCTCCAGAAACAGACCCCGTTTACAAGACTTGTGTGTGAAGTCTCACACACACAAACCCACATACTGTAAACACATGAGAGTTCGTGCAAACACGCACACCAGAGTGAGGAAGTTGGGGTCTTGAAGTTGAAAGCCTAAAACATGTTGGACTTGACAGTAGCTTTATGGAGTGGTAGTGGTTGTTAGCATGTCGACCTAGACCTAGCTATGTAGGCTAGGTTTAGGGACACAAATGGTTGTGATGGTTTGATAAGGTACTGGACCAGAAAACTGAGACCAGGCGAGGCTAAAGAGAGCTTTGATAATCCTCACTAGGTAGCCTAGATATTGTCAATTATACACAGTAAACAGCATAATTTCTGGATTTTGGTCTAGAAATTCCTCTAGGCCAGAGGTGTCAAACTGAAATTACCCAGGACTTTACGTGTGTGTGTGTGTGTGTGTGTGTGTGTGTGTGTGTGGTTGTGGTTGTGACCAGCGGCACAATGAGATGCTGAGCTG